>KV453864.1:1646-60560 GCA_001661425.1 Ogataea arabinofermentans
TCTCGAGAGCCAGTATGGTGCTTCAATTGGCTGCTCAGATAGAGTACATACCTTCTGCTATCCTTCCCCAATTGACTACTATGCCACACTGTTATAACTATTCAAATTCTTATCTACTTATCATGGCCACAAATTATAGCTTGTAGAACGATGGCGCATTTCAATTCAGTATCGACAAAGCTTGTTTAAAGTTTGAACTACCTGCCAGTCATACCCCAACTAGTTAGTATCAGATGTATATATATAACTAGTATTCTTCAACTACTTGACATTGCTCTTACAATCTTTGATACCAGCACCAAGGAGGGATGCCTGGTACCCAAAAATCTACTTGTGTGTTGTATTTACAGCTCACAGTCCTCGTAGCGATACTTTATTGCTAATTGATTACCTAATACAATACAACGTGCACACAAATACTAAAGAAAAAAGCCCTTCTTGGAGATGTTCTTTGAGTGAACGCTGATATAATTTTATTCCAGCAGTCTCAACTTTCCACCTTCCAATGATACTTGCTCTAATCAGTCTCATAGCTAGCCCCTCTCAGTTTTGTGTTCATTGTTCAGGACTCACAGCACCATGCAGTGCAACTCAACTAGCCGTGATATCTCCCTCTTCTGTATATGTTGAAAGCCCAAATATCGCTCTATTTCCAAGGCAAAAACCCATTCAGCTATGGCTTGATTGATCTTGTTAAAGAAAGAACTGACAAATCCAATCCGTACTCATTTGATGAGAATAAAAATAGCTACTTTGTCACTCATCGAATTGATGATAGGTGTTTTTGAGAAAAATCACCGTTGAAACAGTTTCTTCAAAACGACAAACCTATCATTTCAAGCATCTCCGTTTATATCAGTTTATCAGGAAGAAAATAGCATCCAATGGTCATGAAATTCTCTTGAACTTTTCAATTTGATCATGAATCATCAATATGTTCTGGAATATAAAGTTGAACCAAGTCTCTATGTGTTGCCTATCAAGCCTAGAATTTGGAGTAAAATATATGAGCAGACACAGAATCTTTAAACTTGTGACCAACAGATAGATATATACCAGTATACTGTGAAGCCTATTGTAGCTAGCTTGTGTCCACAAAATCTTTTCGATTATCCGATCAGAAAACAACAATTTTCTATTTCTGAATGATTTTGCAACATCGTTTGTGTTGATCACCTCTTCAATCCGTAGTGCGATCTTTCAATGGGGAAAGAAGAACCAGACAGTCAATTGCCAGACCGAATGGAAGCAGCCAATCACAGAATAAGAAATGATACCTGGTCATCTTAGATCTACTAATCTACTACTCAATGCAGGAACAGCACGAGCATGACACCCTGTCACGTGCAGCATGAATCTCCGTTATTGTAGTTGCCCCACAGTGGGGGCGCTTGCAGTTCCGCGTATTCTGTATGGCCAATTCTCGTTCTCCACAGGCCGTGCCGTGATTTCGTGGCGGGGTCGAACCACACCCCACGATTCACCTATATTCACTATGTATATATATATAGATATATATTTCAGGGGGTAACTATTGAGTGAAAAAAATTCTTCCATATCCTTTGTTTTCTTCTTATTATACGAAGTTTTCAGTATAAGTCCCCGAGCTATACATAAGAAACACTTTTGCAGTATCTTTATTCGAAAAATGCTAAGATCCCAGTTAAGAACTGCACTAAGGAACCAGTTTCCAAAGGGAAGACCGGTTGCTGGCTTGAAAACTTTTCAGCACTCTACCAGACTGGTATCCTCTTTGAACATTGGAAAGGGAAAAGCAAATTCTAAACTGTTCACTGCTTTATTGACAGTCTCCTCTTTAATTGTTGCTGGTACATCAATAGCTCTAGATTCAAAGTTGTCCAATGAAGCTCCTCCAAAACCAAAGGGAAAGATTTCAGTTGAAGAATTTGTCAAGCATGATCAACGTGATGATTGTTGGGTTGTCATCAATGGTAAAGTTTATGATATGACTGACTTCCTATCGAATCATCCTGGTGGTAGTCGTGTCATCCTTAGAAATGCAGGCAAGGATGCAACAAAAATATTCGAACCAATTCACCCAAAGGGCACCATTGAAAAATACTTACCTGAAGATAAGTATCTTGGTGAACTGGATGGTGAAGCTCCAGTTTTAGAGGAAGAGTTCGATGAAGATGAGGAAGCACGTTTAGAGTTTTTAGAGAACTTGCCTCCGTTGTCCAAGATTCAGAATTTACACGATATGGAATATATTGCTTCTAAGATATTACCTAAAGCTGCATGGGCATATTACTCCAGTGGTTCTGACGATGAAATATCAATGAGAGAAAATCACTATGCTTATCAAAGGATTTATTTTAGACCAAGAATCTTGGTAGATGTTAAAGAGATTGATACTTCAACAACTCTACTTGGTACAAAGACATCCGTCCCATTCTACGTCACCGCTACTGCGTTGGCAAAATTAGGACACCCAGATGGTGAGTGTTCTATAGCTAGAGGTGCAGGTAAGGAAGATGTGATTCAGATGATTTCAACTTTGGCATCCTCTTCATTAGAAGAAATTGCAGCTGCCAGAATTCCTGGAGCTACACAATGGTATCAACTTTACGTCAATGAAAATCCAGATGTTGTTAAAAAGATGGTTTTGAATGCTGAAGAACTAGGTATGAAGGCTATTTTCATCACAGTTGATGCTCCATCTTTAGGTAATCGTGAAAAGGATAGACGTATGAAATATACGGGAGATGCCAGTGTTCAGACAGGTACCAGGGTTAGGAGAAGCCATGGTGCTGCATCTGCCATTTCTACTTTTATTGATCCCAGCTTAACTTGGGAACGTGTTGATGAGATTAGAAAACTTACTAAACTTCCTATTGTAATTAAAGGTGTTCAGAGGGTTGAAGACGTTATTTTGGCCGTTGACAAAGGTTTAGCCGGTGTTGTTCTATCCAATCATGGTGGTAGACAACTAGATACAGCTCCTCCTCCAGTTCAATTACTAGTTGAGGTGATGGCAGAGTTAAAGAAACAAAATAAACTAAGACCTGATTTCGAGATATTTGTCGATGGTGGTGTTAGAAGATCGACAGATATCTTGAAGGCGGTGGCCATTGGAGGTAAGAATGTTAAGATTGGTGTTGGATTGGGTAGACCATTCTTGTATTCCAACTCTGCCTATGGAGAAGAAGGTGTCAGAAAAACAATCCAGATCTTGAAAGATGAGATGGTGATGAGCATGAGATTATTGGGTGTCAGAAACATAGATGAGTTAGATGAGACTTTTGTTGACACCAGATTCCTACTTGGAAGAAGCACTGCTCCTGACGAGTTATACAATCAAGTGTACTCTCCTATGAGAACAATTGAATTCAGCAATCGCTGATAGTGAAAAGTTTATTAAAAAAGTTTATTGAAAAAGTTTTTGTTGTATTTCATTTTACTATTAGTGCTATACTTCGAAATAGTAAATAGGTTGTATTCAATATTAGATGTTATTATATGTAAACCAAGCCCGCCTCTCTTTGATGAAGGTTATCCGTGTGGAAAAATCAGACAAGTAAAAAGTAACCATCAAGAGTTCAATGTTGGTATCGAAAAAAAAAATAGTTGCTTCATTATAACATACCTATCATAGGTAGCATTTTTGATTGAACTTCACTATTCGTTTATCTTTCCAGATTTTTTCGCTACGAGCAGCCACACAATAACACCATCTCTGCCACCGTTATTCGTTCTCTTCAAAAGATTCTTCTTTTTTCACGCTTTCAAGCTCGAGTTCTGTGTCTAGTTCCGGCTCGAGGCTATCTTCCATCTGGTGATCATCAGCAACGTGATCTTTATTGTTGACAAGCTTACGTTTCTGAGAGATAGACTCACCATTATTAGTCACTTTACTATCCTGTATTATGCTATCCAACAAAATTTGCTTTTTTATCCAGTAAAACTTTTCCAATTTTGCAGATCGAGCCATTTCCATATCAAGTACCTTTTTCAAGGATGTGAGTTTTGTATGATATTTTTCTAGCTCGGTTTCGTAGTTTCTCAGCGATTCAATGGGGATATTATCAAATGACTCGATTTGCTCGACATTAGTCACTCGGTCCCCTATGTTATGTTGTTTCCTCTGTGAATTTATAATTTTCTTGGATTTTTTCATTATCTTATCAGTGATGGCAGGATTGACTTTGTTTTTATTAATATGATAAAAATCTAAAATATCTGCTTGGGATTTAGCTCCTTTCTTCATGAAATTCTTATATTTGGAATGAGATACTCTAACGTCATCTGTTATCAGTTGGTTTGGTTGGACATCATTCTCGGGAGTCGTTGTCTTATTCAGCAATTCGTAGGCATCATTTAAATTATTGGATTCGATGTCGTGAACCGTTTTCAAGTGTTTCAGCAAGGCATCTGACCTTGTAAATGATTTCAAACATTCTGGTAAAATGCAATAAAACGGTTTTTCACCTGTATGAGTACGGATGTGAGAAATTAATGCAAATCTACTATGCTGAAGCACACCATTTCTAGCACAATTATCCCACTTGCAAATATACTCAGTATTTGAGTTTTCTTTCTTTGAAACTATATGTTCCTTGTTGATATGAGAAACCAAATCATCCAGTTCTTTGAATCTCATGCTACAGTTCAACCATTTGCAGTAGTTCTTACCATAGTTATCATCTTCAAAATCGGTTAAGTCTTCGTCTTTGAAGAAGTTTTCCGACTCCATCTTGTCAAATTCATGTTCCAATTCAGTGTCTGATATCTTGGATGGTTTCGCTATTATTGGAGCACTGATTGCCTTTGTGAAACCATTTCTTTTCAAATCCTCTTCATCTTGAAGCATTCTATCAGCAGTTGTTGGGTTCTGTTGAGTCATCAGATATGAGAAAGACAAAAAAAAACACAAAACTTACCTTTCTTCACTTCACTTCACTTCAGTTCATTCCATTCCATTGCAATAAACACAGTTTGATCAAGGCATGCTGTTGTGGACACACAAACCACCACATCCGTGCACCAACTCTCAAATTAATCACCGAATTTTTTTTTTCTTCCAATTTTGGCACGGTCGCTGAGCATACAGTATGAGTAACTGTGAAAGGTATTAGGCCAAAAGAGTAGTTAGAGAGTGTTAAGAGGAACCACTTCACTGGTAAATACATATAGACTATACGATGTCTGATCTACAACTTACTATTCTTAAGACGTTAGGTGAAAAGGGCACCATTGCTGACTCTTCAGCCGAGTTCCCAGAAATCAACCCTTTGACTTTCCAATCGGCCTTAAACTCATTGGCTTCAAAATCCATGATCGAATATAAGACTCATGAATCTGAGAAATACTTGTTGAATGATGAAGCCCAAGATATTGTTGCCAACGGTTCCCATGAATATAGACTATTGAACAAAGTTTTAGAAAGCCTTGAAGGTTTGAAGATTTCAGAAGTTGATTCTTTTATGGGTAAAAACGGTAAGGTTGCCCAAGGTAGAGCTTTCAAGAATGGTTGGATAGGAAAAGATGGTGATAAGCTTGTTACCAAATTGGATAAGGATGCCACTGTTAAGGACAGCACAGCTGAACAGTTGAAAGAGATTGAAAAAACAGGCACCCTTGCTAACAAGAAAGATTTAACTGAGCTAAAAAAGAGAAAGTTAATCACTTTAACTAAAGTTTTCACTTTCAGTGTTACCAAAGGCACAGAGTTTGCCTTGGAAATCAAGCAATTGGAAACCGATATCACAAGTGACATGATTACTTCTGGATCTTGGTCTAAAGCCGAATTCAAGCCATATAACTTCAACTCCCAAGGTGTTATACCACAAGCTGGTGCTTTACATCCATTAAACAAAGTTAGAGAAGAATTCAGACAAATTTTTTTCAGTATGGGTTTCTCTGAAATGCCTTCTAATCAATATGTTGAAAGTGGTTTTTGGAATTTTGATGCTCTATATGTTCCACAACAACATCCAGCTAGAGATTTACAAGATACTTTTTACTTGAAAGATCCTGTTGCTGCTAAAGCTCCTGAGGACAAAGAGTACTGGGATAATGTCAAACTAGCCCATGAAGGTGGTGCTTTTGGTTCCATTGGTTATAGATATCCTTGGAAGGGTGAAGAATCATTGAGAACAGTTTTAAGAACACACACTACTGCTATCTCTGCCAAGATGTTAAAAGACTTGGCTAAAGATCCAAAACCAACAAGATTATTCTCCATTGATAGAGTTTTCAGAAATGAAGCTGTTGATGCTACCCATTTAGCTGAGTTCCATCAAGTTGAAGGTGTCTTTGCTGATTACAACCTAACTTTAGGTGATTTGATTGGTTTCATGCAACAATTCTTCAGTAAGATGGGTGTTCATAACTGTAGATTCAAGCCAACTTACAACCCATATACTGAACCATCTTTAGAAATATATGCTTGGCACGGAGGTTTAGCTAAGTGGGTTGAAATTGGTAACTCTGGTATGTTCAGACCTGAAATGTTACAAGCTATGGGCTTACCAAAAGACATGAGAGTTTTAGGTTGGGGTTTGTCATTGGAAAGACCAACAATGATTAAGTATGGTGTTAGTAACATTAGAGAATTGTTGGGACACAAGGTTGATCTAGACTTTATTGAAAGTAATCCTGCTGCGAGATTAGATCAAGATATTTTTTAAACTCTTTATAAAGCAATAGGTGACTATTAATACTAAGACCCTTTATTTCCTTATATCTTTTTATGTAATGCTTTTTAATTTAGTTTTCTGTACAGATACCATTCGATATCGTAACACTATAACAACTGAATAAATGTTTAAACTCGGTAAGTTTTTGTGACATGAAAAAAATTATTATAAAAAAGTAAATAAATATTCCGATACCGGGAGTCGAACCCGGGTCTGCCCGGTGAAAGCGGACCATGATAGCCGTTACACTATATCGGATTTCATGCAAAAATAAGTAGACAGCTTAGTGGTGATTCAAAGTTCCAAATCGCTTTTTTGAACAAAATTATCACCCTAGAACTGCTTTTTTCTACCTCAAAAGTCCATTAAAATCATCAGTTCTAAGCCCACATGAAACACAGACAATGCTTTCATAGTTTAACTTCTTTTGAGGTGCTTCACAACGTTGAGTGGTACTGAATATCGCCGATAAACAGTTTTTATTTCACGTGAGGGTTTTCGGGTGCGGGCTAAAGAAACTTTGAACACATCTGGCAGACTCCATTAGGCTCCGTCCCTTACAGTAACCCGCCCACAGTTGAAGCAGAAGGTTTATTTTTAAAAGTCTATGATACTTCTAGCCTCAATGTGGTAGAACATGACAAGTAGGATCTCAAAGAATGTCCCCTCATCGAAAATTTCCTAACTTTTTTCGTGCCTCTCTCTCTTCTTCTCACATCTTGATAATGTCTATTATGTTGAATAGATTTTCGATAAGGTTGGGGTAAGCCTCATATATTTGACAGATTAAATAGATCAATAACCAACCTGTAAAAGCTACCATAGACGCTATTTATCAAATCTGAAACGGACTCTCCCCAATTGCAATATAACTAAGATTTAGTACTGGTTCTAAATAAGCTGATATATACACTTTGATACGAGTTTTATTCTAAAGTGTTTTACTTCAAATAGAGGTTTTTGATGCAGGTTGGAGAAGTTCTAAATGATTGCACATATGATTAGCTTTTCACACAACGTGACCTTATTTGAACTAGTACCTTCCAGAATCTATTCCAATACAAACCAAATATTTTTAAGCTCCCTTTTTAAATTTATATAGCCTACATACTTACTATCAGGATGATTTTCCTATTAAATGGACATTTGCTATGATCCAATTTATAGGATCTGTAGCTTAAGTTGATCGTATAAATCACAGATTGTTGTATTGTTTCATATGTATTCCTGAGTTTCTGAAGCTGCACGTGTTAAGACAAAAGGAGCTTTATGTTTTCTTGGATATTTCAATTCTAATTATCATTCAAACCATACCATATATTGGAACACCAACTAACTTTCCAAACTCAAAATTAGCTTAATCCATCATAAACTGAAATACCTTCCATCCAATTTGAAATTTTCATTATGGAAAACTGTTTATCCACCAAGTGCCCCCCTCACCATCCACATCGACAAGACAAAACTATTTACAGACCACTATCTAGGTCAACAGACAAAGATCCATAATCTTCTCCCGCATCTTTTTTCCCTCTTGTCATTCTCAAAGATCTCTCTAGATACTCATGTTACCATCGTTTCGAAGCATCATAGCAATCTAAAACAGTCATCTTCAAGATTCAGCTAATAGCAATTGAAACAGTCCCTCGAAAAGACCTTTCTTTGATTGATAGGGAGAAGTAAATTTCATAGTTATATAGCATATAGAGTTACTATCAATGTGATTGATCCATTGAAAAGCATAAGGTTGCTTCGACCTCATCCAAAATACACTGATCATTATTCTAATCTAGGTTTTTTTTTTACATTGATATGTATACAGTTTGTGGAGTTTCGGTTACCATTCTTCCATCCAAGAAAACTCCGTCTATAAGGACTCTACTCAAGCTTTGCTTCTTTATATTACTTTTAATTCTATATGCATTCCACATACCTGTATGTTATTAATTTGGGATAGATATACCACATGAAACTTGATGCTTGTAATTTGATCATCAATTTTTCACAAATCGTTATATATAGTAAACTAGAGGTTCATATGATAGAAAAACGGCTTCTTTGACATATTTGATACTCAACTTTCTTGTCAAAGAAGTCAGAGAAAAGCTGGCCATATGATTCTCCTGAATAGAGAAAGTTTGTAGAATCAAAAAAACTTTCAAGAGATTAGTGAGTTGGAAGATTCAGTAAAATATCAGGTATTCACTAACTAGATGGTTTACAAGTATGAACAGATGACGCTCTTTCACATCCAGTATTTAGACTTTAACAGTCAGTGGTAAATATGCTTTATAGGAGCCCAAACGTGAGGAAATAAAGAAACAATACGCAAGAAAAAAGTTAGAAAGTGACCTATTTTCAACTGTGCGTGAAGAAGAACCTTTGAGGAGGCTGTAATTGAGGTACTATAAGATGTGCTCTTTACTACAATAATACAAGCTAAGGGATATATACAGCAGGGAAGCAGATAAATGTTGATTCAAATAAGAGTAAACAATGCTAGTGTCTAGCCGACTTGAGGTTTTTGGATAAAGGCAAACTTCAGAACGCGCCAAAAATTTGGCATGTTGTCCTAGTTGGTTGAGAGATCAGTCCCAAATTTGAATAAAACAGCTTGTAACTTGCTATATAGTCATGCTTATACTCAAGTAAGTATATGTAATCTAAACTCAGTTACGGCGCTATCTTTTACTGGTCTCAAATTTGAAAACGTAGCCATATTGATAGAGATATGCCAAAAAAATAAAAAAAGGGGGAAATTACCAAAACTAGAAAAAAATCAGAGTTCAGAGTTCGGCTTTTAGAAAGGTTGCTTTTTTTTGCATATGTTTGTTTTCTTTCTTTCCAGTGCTTGAAGCATATAAAAATGACTATATGAGTTGATGAAAGAATAGAATGATGAAGAAAGTATATGTAAAAAGTTTTCAAGTTTAGTAAAAAAGGGTAAAATGACACAAAGTTGGGAAATTGAAAATTATAGTAAGTGAGAATATACTTAAATTGTAGACTTCTATAACGACACCACCTCCATATTTGCTAACTCTTCTGATTCCACTCCTACCAATAGGGAAGCAGTTTAGTTTCGAAAAAGACTCGAACCATTCCAAGTTATCCATCTTCAACAGCAGTGTTTGTCGCCTGGCACCAAATCATTCTCACTTCTAATCTAGCTCTCAATCAATTTACGCTCTAACCCTTGTTGATTACAACAATTTATTAACCAGAGTTCTTACCTCGGGAAAATAAGATCTTTTCGTGACAATACTATATAGGGTGGACCAACAGCCTTTGTCCTTAGCTTCATTCTCACCTACTTCCCAAAGAACCATTATATTCATCAAAAAACCTATACCATTTCCTCATACTAGAGAAAACGTGTGATGATCTTCTTTTTGAGTGGCCCAAATTACTCCATTGAATAGGTTTGAAAAACACCATTTTACCTTATTTTATTGAATGGTATTACCATCTTCAAAGAAGTACAATCAATTACAATAATGGGATCAGTATCGATTATGTATTAATCCTCCTGGAAATGCAGGGGAAACTCACCTCATCTTTCATTACTCAGGAACAAAATGATTTGGCAACAAACTTGCTCATTACCTATTCAATGCATTAACATCAACATCACTAATTGGGGATTTTTCTACGAAGGATAATCAACTATATCGAATCAACAATTTTATAGGCTCGTTAGCTCATGTTTCTAGACTACAAAGAAGGTTTTGCAATCAATTCGACACAATCCAGCTCATCCCCAAAGTACCAAAATATATAATCACAAATTCAATTCAAGATATGGTCAATGGGTTTCCTTTTCTTCAACGGCAGATTAGAGGACTTCGTTGAAGAATATATGTGGTTTGATTGGAACCTGTGAACTATGAATGTTGATTTCCCATACTTCTTGCAGGAAATGATAAAAATATATCCAAAGAGTAAATAACCTAAAAAAGAAAAACTAGGAAGAAAAAGAAAAAAAGGTTCGAAGTAGATCTTACTGAGGAGAGGAATTCCATAATCCATATCTCAAATTAGAACTCGTCTCGAAACCAAAGATGGATTTCTTGGTTGAAGAGTGCATGTATGTCGAGTTGTTATAATAGAATTAAAAGGTTCGCTCTCAAATGGTATGAATATGTAGACCAATAGATTTATTATAAACGAAAAAGTTGTAGATCAGTAAGAGATATATTGCAAATCAGTACTTCATTTTGTAAATAGGAGAAAGGGAGAGAGCATCTCATCTGCTGCGACAACTTGATATCTGAACACCCCAAAAGTGAATGTTGGATTTTCATTGACGGAGTGGGAGGAGCTTCAAATAGACGACAATTACTTCAATAAAATGAATATGAAGTACCAACTTGAAGGTGATAAAATCATTCAGTAAATAAAGGAATAACCACTGTTAATAATAATAATTTTTATTTTCGATGGGGTTGAATCAACCTTCGTTCATTTAATAGAACAATCATCCTGGTAGTAATGTAGTCTATATAACTATAAAACTTACTGATTTCTATCAGCAAAGAATAAATCTTTTGGAGAGGTTATCTAGAGTAATATATTAGGATCTTCCTATTGTGGTCTTGAATTCTACATCTTATACAAGGATTTTACTACTCTGATGACATCCTCACTCATTAAAATTATAGTTATGTAGTTATACAGTTATTTCAGATCAGGTTGAAGCTCTAGTAACCCTTTCATTCTCAAATATCATCAATAAAACAGCTGTACACAATGAAAAACAAAGAAACAAAAACAAAGAACAAAACGCATTGAAGAAAAAAAATAGACTATCCGGAGGATTTTCTCTCCCTGGTACGGATTTATCCTCATCGAGAATATACTTTACTTTACTT
Organism: Ogataea arabinofermentans; assembly: GCA_001661425.1. Taxonomy (NCBI): domain Eukaryota; kingdom Fungi; phylum Ascomycota; class Pichiomycetes; order Pichiales; family Pichiaceae; genus Ogataea; species Ogataea arabinofermentans. Next base: position 13,177 of record KV453864.1, read on the forward strand.
ATAATGATAATAATAAACTTTTATTCTCGATGGGGCTGAATCAATCCTCGTCCATTCAATAAGATAATCATCCTGATAGTAACTATGTAGGCTATATAATTTACTCTACGAAACTGTCACAACTAGAATCAAGATTCAATCAGACCACTGCAAACCTCATCACTACTCTACAGTCTTCTCACGCCACGGAACTGTCAAAAATGAAAACCAGTTTCAATCTAATAATTTTAAGCCTCATCACTACTGAGGACTTTATAATAATAATAGTAATACTGTATTCTCGATGGGGTTGTTTTTTTTTTTTTTTTTCAATGTATCTGGTAAATTTATTCAAACTATATAACCTAAGACTTGCTTGTTTAACTACCGGCCTGTCCTGGTGTAAACTATATAACTAAATAAAATACTATAAATGAATAAGGATATAAATCCTACTTAAGTAGGGAAAAACCTATAAATGATTGAAGAATAAAAGGAAGATAAATATATTCAAGATGTGATAGGGGAATCCCAATATCCGTATCTTGAATTATATTTGTGTTGGTATTGTTTAATAATTGATTGAGAGGGTTGTTAATTTGGGAGATAAATTATAATAATAATAATAATAATAATTGTATTCTCGATGAGGATAAATCCTTCGCCCATTTAATAGAGCAATCATCCCGATAGAAGCTATGTATTTTATATAAATATATAATCTACTTACCTCTATCAGCTTAACGTTTGTCCGTAAGGAGAGTGGGTTGAGTTCTATGGAGTCGATAGACCCGTCGATCGACGCAAGCGAGGTCGAACATGCCAACTTAAATTGTTTCTATACTTATAAAATTTATAATGGGCGTGTGGCGCAGTTGGTAGCGCGCTTCCTTAGCATGGAAGAGGTCTTGGGTTCAATTCCCAACTCGTCCATTTTTTTTTCATTTCAAATACTTTACATACTTTTTGCAGTAGTGAATTTGATTTTTCATACCCTAGATTCGTTTACTTTCTCAAATTTCTGGCAACTACTAGATAGATATACAACAGAGGAATAGACATTGCTGTAACATACAGGACTGATCAAAGTAGCCCTGATCTTTTTTTAAACGAAAGGGACAATCTGCATGCCTGCTCCTTTGTCATCTTTCTTGTAAGGTAGAGTGTGTGTAGACGATAAATGTAGCCAGCCCTCGTAATGTTTCGGGGCTTGTACATGTTCCAATCGATCGCCCATATTACCCATTCTGTTACTGGTGGTGTAGGTCTGTTTGTGTATATATTTATACAAATCTGCTTCAACACTCAGAGGAGACTTGAAAAGCATCTTCTGTTGAAAAAGTTGCGATGTGCGCGGAAAGAAAGACCTGCCAATAACTGACTCGGCTAGCTGGAAAGTGCTGAGTTCATGCCTGGCACCGCATGAGAATCTAATTTTACAAGACTATCTCCTTGATATATATATCTGACGTCTTGCACATTCTGTCAAGAGAATAGGTTCACTGCTTCTACTTAAAGTTTTCTTTTTGTTCAATTTGGTTTCATAACTGCATCGGTTGAAAGTTATTCCAGACAATTTTTTATACTAAATGCCATGGAACCTAACAAGATGTCTGAAGACAAACCTAATTCCTTTAGTGGTAGTGACCAAAGCTTGAATCAGCAGAAGATCAAATTGCCTCCGTTGGCCTCACTAACAGGAAACATGAATATATCGATACCACAGCATAATTCAAGTTCCATGGATATTAGAAATAACCACTATCAGCAATTACCTTCCATCTCTTCGTTCACTCATCAACAGCAATATCCTGACAGCGGTTCTCATGATGGCACACAAATGAGATGGCCTTATTCATCGATCAGTAATCATGGTCCTTACAGTTTGAACAGACTTTCAATGCCAAATCACTCTCCTGGAGTAGATCACAGAGCTTTCCCATCTTCGTTGCAGACTCATCACGTTCCACTTTCCACTACGCTATCACAGCATTCACCCAGCCTGCTTCGACCTCCCGAGCTGTACAGTGCCAGTTTTCAATCGGAACCATCTCTCAAGTATCCTAGACCAATCTCACATTTGCTCAATAACGAACCACCCACATCAACTGCAGCTTATGCAGGTAACCAAACACAACTATCAGCTCCTCAAGTAAGTCAATCGGTTCAAGCATATACTAATGATCAACGCACCCCATTCTATAAAGCCAATTCAAATGCTGCGAAAACTCCAGAGACAACAACGGTGAACCAACGAGAAAACACGAGGCACAATATAATCAACTTGCGAAATCAACAAAACCACCCCAACTTCACATCGACTATAGATGAGACATCAATCGATGCAACTATGTTTTCTAATACAAAAGGCATGCCTGAGGGCCACATAAATCAAGTTGATACTAAGAAACGGCAGTCTGAAGAGTTGGATCAACATACAAGCATGAACAAAGATGATCAACAATCTAATAAAAAGAGAAAAAATAATGCCAATGGGGTTGACAGACCAAATGACGACTTTTATTTAAGTACAGAAACAAACAGCTTTACCTCAGCTAGTAATGACCAAACTTTCTCAGCTAATGACAGCAGTCTGAGAACTGCTTCGACGGAAGAAAGCGATAATCTAGTGACACAGAAAAAGACCAACGGAACAACGGGGCCACCAAAGACTACAAGATTTTATAGAACTTTCACTAATGATTCTCCTAGACAGGGTGTTGAACAGAAGGGTCATACAAGGACAGCACAAGCCATTGCGCATCATTACAATCCATTCTCATACCCACAAAATAGACACAAGGTCAACCCTCAACCAGACTTTCTGCATTACAAATTAAGATGGATGAAAGATACCGTACTTTGGAATAAAGAACAGGAATGCCCATCTAACTTGGACTCTATCCCAATTGTTAAGCCAACAAACGAGGAATTTGCTGATCCAATTGCATATATCGAGTCATTGAGAGAGCTGGGGGAGAAGTATGGTGCCGTGAAGATCATTGCAAATCAGTTCAAGTATAAGTTTGCAGCTAACCTAGAGTCCCTTTGGTTCAAAACAAGAAGACAGACTTGGAACTCACATGTTAATGAATTGAACGCTAGATATATATTTCACATGAAATTGAAAGAGTCATGCAAGGAAAACAACGTTTCCCTCACCAAACTACCTTGTATTGACAAAAGGTCCATTGATCTATACCGTTTACAGAAGTCTGTTCACCTAAGAGGAGGCTATGTGAAATGCTGCTCAGAGAAAATGTGGGCTCAAGTTGGAAGAGAGCTCGGCTTTTATGGAAAGATCACAAGCTCACTATCATCGTCAATTAAGTCTGCTTATCAAAGATATGTGCTTCCTTTAGACTTGAAGAATGAGAAAGTTGATGGCTTCACCAATGAGAATTATATAAGCGGCGATTCAAACACCCATGGGTATATGCCTAGAATAATTGGATCATCAACCGAATTCAAACGTACCCGTGAAATGATGATAGAATTGGGTTTTGAGCCATTTTTTGACAAAGTCACTATACAAAAAAAAGGAATCACTGTTAATGATGATCAAACTCTACCTACCTATGATTTTTACAATTGGACAACTGAGGAGGGTACTGAAGATTCATCACCATTTGAGAATAGAGTTTCATCTCTATACAATATCAAACAGTTCAATGATAAGAGCAAATCATTCAGAAGTCAAGTATTGGAAAGACTGGGAATTTTCGAAGATAGTGAAGAGAGTCCTAAGATTAGCGATCAAGAATTAGAAACAAAGTTTTGGGAGATTCTCAACAATCCAAACTCTATTATGGAAACTGAAATTGCTATCAAAGTCTCCACAAAGATACACGAGTCGGGACTTGATACCAAACCTAGCTACTCATCCAAACAAGAATTCTTGAGTCCTTGGAATCTACATAATTTATCGGTGTGTGATAATTCTCTCTTACAATATTTAAGCGACGAATCTGATGCAATAATTCAGCCATCTATGACGTTTGGAATGTTTTTTAGCTCTCAATCATGGAATATGGAAGAACATCAACTATATGCTGCCGATTTTCAACTTTTAGGTAAACGAAAACTTTGGTATTTTATTCCACCGCGTTTCCAAGAAAAATACGAGGCGATTTTGGAAGACTTCATCAAAAGAAAAGATGAGCAAGACAGTGAATTGGAGGGACATTTGGCCAAGTTTAAAGAAATGTGTTCCAACAACGATGTCTACACTATCACAACAGACAACGGCGCATTTGGAGAGCCTTTTAGTAGAAGATGCGATATTAAGAATCCAAGGTTTGCAGATTTTGTTTCAGCTGAAAAGCCTGTCCATATGAATGAAGAAATGTTTATATCACCAAGCTACTTGCGTAGTCAGGGTATCGAAGTGTACGGTGTTTATCAAGAGCCAGGCGAATTTGTTATCAAGTTTCCAAGATCATACAGTTCAAGTATCTCGCTTGGAACAACAGTCAATGAGACGGTGAACTTTGCTACGCCATCATGGCTAAAGGAGGCTCCAAAGCTTAATGCGTGGTTGAGCAAGCAAACAATTATGCCTAAATTCTCTACTCTCAAGCTATTAGTGAATATTGCTCTCAATTGTGATGATGTGAATGCATTAAAAGAGTTGGATCCAGTTCTCAAACAGATGGTCGAAGAAGAATTGCAATTGAGAGAATCAGTGAGAAGTTGTCCTTCAGTGAGTGTGATCAACAATCCTACTGCAGAGCAGAAATTATCCGTCACTGATGCAGATGTCACTGATGCTTACCCCTCGTATGTTTGTTTGACAGAGAAAGACAACTTAGATAGCAAATTCACCATGTCACTGAAATACTTTCTAGCTAATTTCAAACCTGAAATCCACGACTTCAAGGTTGAGCTAGTAAACGTAGTTTCAGATGAATTTTTGAAGAACACTAGAAAAACTTTGGACTTGAAACTCATGACTGGTGCTATGTGGTTAGAGAAGTACGAGAAGCTAATTGCGGGGTACGATAAACCGTCAACAAAACTTGTTAAACCATTGCTAGCAGAAGGTGAGTTAATATTCGCGAGAAAGTCAGAAACATTTACTGATGAACAAGACATCAAAGCGTTTGGATGCTTTCAAAGCTTGAAAGCAAATGTGAAACTAACAGATGATTGGGGAGATCGAGCAAGCAAATTTTTACAATTCAAGGTTTCAACTAGAAAAAGACAAAGAAAAGTAAGCGAAACTGATGTCAATGGTAACGAGAAGGAGAACTTGAATGAACTTGAAGAGCTGGACAGTCTATTGAAAGAGATTCCACAATTACCCATCTCTATCCCTGAAATGGATCAGCTGATTGAGTTTGCAAGCGAAATTTCAAGATTCAACGATTTAGTTGAGGCCATGTTTCATAATACTAGTAACAATACCACTGAGGATGATGATGATACAGAGCTCACAAATCTACACTTACTAGGCCAATCGTTTGGTGTAAAACTGGAGTCGGCATTATTGCTAGATAGAATCATCAAAAGAAGAAATTGGCTGAAATGGGTTCGAAGCGTCGAACCCTTTGGTAAACTCGAAGATTTCAAGGCTGTGATTGACGAAGGTGAAAAGGTTGCATCTTCACTGGACAAGCAACTATTGAATGATTTGAAAGCAATTTACCAGAAAGGAACTGAAGGAGACCTTCAGTTGAGTAACTTTCTCAATAACAGTACAATTTTTGATGTGTCAGAGCTCAACAATTTGCATGAAAAATACAGAAATGTGCCGTCAGATAATTATAATAAGCTCTTAAGTCTTTTCAGTGAGTACAGAGATACGTCAAGCAAAATTCAATCATTATTTTCGATTGTGGAACAGAAAATTACAGTGAAAAGCGATGAAGATGATGAAGTGTTAAGGTTTGTTGACACATCGTATCAGTATTGCAAAGTATCCAAAGATTTCCATCTAACTGATCTACCAAAATTGGCTGAAAAGGCATCGCAGTTCAGCGATTTGGTATCCAAAGTTGATGAAATCAAAAGAATTCAAAGTAGCGTTGATGAATGGACTGAGAAGTTTTACTTAGAGTTCCCCGAGCTACTTCAATTTGCAAGTAATATTTCTGGTCATTTGAAGAAATGGAAAAAAGTCAATCAACGCATATTGAATGAGGAGATAAGTAGTGATAACTACTGTGTTTGTCGCCTTACTCATGAGAAGGGTATCATGATTGAGTGTGAGTCATGTGAACAGTGGTTCCATTTTAGCTGCCTTGGTTTGAATGAGAAAGATAAAAGTGACACCAACATAGATGGATTTTTGTGTCCTGCTTGTGATGTTATTTCTCAGTTCAAGACTACAATCCATCACAACAACTTTCTGCAGAAGAAAAAAAGCTTATCAGATTTCTTCAAATTCTTGAAGGTGTCAGCTGAAAGGCTTCCAATCTTTCCTGGCATTTTCCACCAATTGATCCAGGTTTTTGAAGGCCTATATAAATCTAGGCTCGAGCTTAGAAAGCAGTTGAATTACGACTCCGATCACAAGCTAGTTGAGGATGATCTTGTCAAATTGAGATTCTGGTTTAGGAAGCTTGGTGCATGTGATATTAATTTCGAGAAAGATATCGCTGAGATCAAGAACAGGCTATTTTTCCTCAAGAAAGAGCATGAAGAGAGCCATACCAAAGATATAGCGGAAAAAGATATCAAATACGAGGAAGAGGTAATGGAACGTACCATTCTAACAGATGCAGGTACTGAAACTCAAAGCCTTGACGTCATGACCGAGCCAAAAACAAACATAGTTTTCAATGCTAACGATAAAGCTACTGTGGATGTTGCAGATGCTAATGTTGTTGAAACTATTGCTGTTAAAGATATAGAGCCTGCTGCTGATGTTAACGTCGGTGTGGCTGTCACAGACGATGAAGTTGTCGATGCTGTTGCATATGAGAACGCTATTGTGACTACAAATGATGACGATAGTGTTTTCGAATCTTCTGCTGAAGATAAACCCGTTGTTTGTACTAAAATTGAGCCTGTTTCTCAGCTCCAAGAGAATATTGTTTTAGGTAAATAGCCATTTTATATGTAATACTATCATGTCGTATACCCTATGTTACACCTTTGAACTAACATAAAGCCTGGTTCCAGCAGTACTAAAATCTTCCTCTTCGAGAATCAAGATCCCACCAACATACAGTTGTATCTCCGAAGCCAGGGGTTGTATATATGTCGGCCATCGGGGAGTTGAGAGAAGACCGAAATCAAACAGTAGAGTAAGTCCGATATAATCATTGTACTGCGGCTGAGGGGGTGCCGTAATTTTTTTGGTGGAGTCGGACGGGGTGTTGATTTTTTCTTGCTCGTCTGGCAATCACGAGTCTCTTGAAATCCACGAACCTCTGTAGTTAATTTTCTATACAATTCTTTGATAATCAGAAAGTTATTGTGAATAACGGTTACTGAAACAAAAACCACACATCTGTATTATTTTTCAGCAACTTCTGTTTGAGGTTGGAGCGATAATCAAGATGATTCACAAACTAGCAATCGTGTCTCCAAGACCGACTTTTATGGTGGCCAAGTCGATGCTATCCAATAGGCATTCATTTTCAACATGGTCACAGCTGAGATATGCACAGGTTACAAATAATCACACTCATTCTCATACTCATGGTAAAGTTGTCAACAATACATTGCCAAAAAAAAGTCCCGGTCACAGTCATAGCCATGGTCATGGACACTCACACTCCGAGTTCCCAGAAATGGAAGAAATGGATTTGGATGGTGAAGAATTTGCCTTTACGTTGAATGAGAAGAAAAGAACCACTTGGACGAAGATAAAAGACTTCTTTGATCCTCATGTTTCCATCTCCCAGGTGATGGGTGGAAATCATTCTCATTCTCATTCTCATTCTCATTCCCATTCACACTCTGCGGATCCTGAAGCTTTGAAATTATATGATACTAAAAATCTAACCAATGAAGGTGTCAGGATTACTTGGATTGGTTTGGGTGTTAATGCATCATTGGCAATCTCAAAATTCTTTGGTGGTATTTACTTTCATTCTCAAGCGTTGATTGCTGATGCTGTTCATTCTGTCGGTGACCTTGTCTCAGATGTTATGACACTCTCTACTGTCAGGTACAGTATTAAAAAGCCGAATGCCATGTATCCTTTAGGATTTGGTAAGATTGAAACATTGGGATCTTTTTTTGTTTCTGCCGTCTTGCTATATGCCGGTTTCCAAATCGGTTGGAGTTCTTTGATTGATATTGTGACTCCAGTGCTACCTCATAGCGTTGTTGATATTTTGTCTACATTACCAGCTCATTCACACTCTCACACTCATTCACATACTCCTTTAGAAGGCTCGTCTGTGACAGAAGGTTTCCAAGCTACTGATATCAACGCTGCTTGGTTAGCTCTAGGGTCTATTTTCATTAAGGAATATCTATTCCAGGCGACTCGCAAAGTGGGTGAAAAATTGAATTCAAAAGTTTTGATTGCTAATGCATGGCACCATAGAGTTGATTCATTGACTGCAGCTGTTGCAGTTGCAACTATCTCATCTGGATATTTCTTGAACGTTTTTTGGTTGGATTCAGTCGGAGGATTGTTGGTTTCTATTTTGATCATGAAAGTTGGTATTTCTGGTGTTGTTCAGTCCTTCAAAGAATTGATCGATAAGGCTTTGCCTAAGGATGACTCGAGATATACATCATTGGAAGATAGTGTCAATTTGCATTTAATGAAGGAAGATGGTAACTTGTTGATTAAAGAGTTATCTGTCTTGCCATCTGGTACCAACATGAACGTTATTTTAAAATTAGGTGTTGGTTCCTTCAACAAGGATTACGAGAACCAAATAACCTTGGATAAAATGGGACAAATTGGGGAGTCTTTGAGAAAGCACTTGAGTGAGGAGTTTTCCAGTTTGAAAACCGTTTCTGTTCAGTTTGTTTCAAACAATCAACCAGAGGAATTGATAACAGAGGAACCATCGAATGAAAAAAAGGAGTCATAATGAGGTTCTAATATATTTCCATAGGTTTTATCTGTACATAGCTACACTTTAGACCGTAATATTATTTACGGAACACCAATTACTATATTCTTTAAGTCATTAATTTATTATTATATATATATCGTAACCTATTTGGTTGTATTAAACCTTTCCAACGATGTAGAGGATCTATCAATCGACAACTCAAACTCTTGAGCTTCATTGATCTCAGTTCCGTTCAACTCATTTCGAAATTTTTTCACAAGCTCTTGCATATACTCCATATAGTCTGCCGGTCCACTAATACTAATTGTGTTAACTTGTTTTTCAAAATGCGGGTATGAACCGATCTTGAGTGGTAATCCTCGCTTTTGAATGATATCTTGCTCCTGTGATAGATTTGGAGCAATAAGAGCTTCCGACAAGTTTGTAACAACATAAAATGTTTTATAACTCGACTTTGGTGTTCTCAAATGTGGTGCTAACCCTTCTGTCAACAAATGTTCAAATATTGACGGGACACCTGGAAGAATATTTAGTTTTCCATTGATGCTAACTATTGGGACCCATCTACTATTGACATAGAAGTTATTGACAAGTGTTGAATGATAAGGTAAGATGAACATTCTTTTAAAAGCCGATAATTGATCATCATCAAACTTCAATAGACGATCCGAACCTCTCATAGATACGTATCTGTCAAATGATTCTTGATGAAACTTCATCTCAAGATTGTACGCTTTGGCTATAGCAGAGTAAGTGATATCATCGTGAGTTGGTCCAATCCCTCCACTAGTGACAATTAAATCATACTTTGCGTCAAACTGTCTTACAGTTTCAATGATATCTTGCTCTTCATCCCCAATGATAGTGATTTTTTTGAGCTCGATTCCCTTGTCGTAACAGAATTTTGCAAAGAATCGAGAGTTAGTGTCTATAATCTTAGAGTTTAATACCTCGTCACCGATGATTATGCATGCTGCTGTCTTAACTACAGGGAACGTTTTGGCAGTCAGTCCTCTAACATTCTTAGGTATACTGATAAGTTGATTTCTAAAAAGCATTTTATCCATTCACGACAATGTCATAGTAGAAAGTCGCTTAGAGAAGAGCCTAAACAAGTCCAACTATGTACACTCAGTTTGACTGGACTGCTTCCCGCCGTTCATCAAGATCATTTCAAACCAGTTTCTGTTCTTATAGAGCAGAGCAGTCAGCCAGCATGTATACCAATCCAGTCCATCTCCATACAGAAGTCTGACCTGCACACGACTGTTTGGAAGTTCGCGTCGCTCAAAGTCGATCGTCGTCACCTATTATTTCAAAGCACATTGTATCAAATTTTACCGTGACGGGCACCTACAGCAAGGTTTGTACGTTTGTTGTTGAGAAAACAAAGTACCCACAGGCCTTGAATTGCACCAGATTACTTCTCATTGGAATTAGTACAAGTAACTAGTCATTTACAATGCCACCACCAGCTCATCAAGAAAGCTCACCTACCAAAGGGAAAGAGAATGTGCGTGAAAAACTAGTCTTTACATTTACCGACAGCACCCCATTCTTGAACAAAGCAAGAGCTGCAGCATTTCAAAACAACCCAGATCTCGAGTTAAAGGTTGTCGAGACTCCATTGAGGGAAACTCAAGAATATTGGGATACTCTAGCCAAAAGGGCGAACATCCATACTCCATTGTTGATTGAAGATTTGACTAACGTTGCTCAAACATCAACCACAACCAAACCCACGACTACCATTACAAGTATACCGTATGCGTTACCTACCTCCATTAAATCAGCACCTGCGTTAGCACCTGCTACAACAGCAACCACCACTGTATCATATGTGCCTAAAACTATGAAGAAGAGAACAGATGATTATCAATGGTACCAGGAAATGAAAAATAGATACAACAACTACCTCGAAGAGTCAAAAAAAGAGGACGCAGAATTTTATGACTCATTGGCTAAAGAATATGAAATTGAAAGACACAGATTGAAATCATTGCAGCAAAATGATCTCAAGATGGAAAAGCTGCGTAAATTCATGAACCAGCTACAATCGGAGACTTCAGTTCAGCAAACTATCTCATCACCAGAATTCATTGAGGAAGAAGAATGCGGGCCATTGGTAGACGAAAGCAACTACTCCGCTAATTCAGATATTGATCATTTTCCTGAAGAGATCCCAGAAGAAGAATTCGAGAGTGTTGAAGATGTCGAAAGTTTAAACTCCTCAGAAGAAGTAGAATCAACAGAACAAGCCAAAGTGCATACTCCAGAGAATTCAGATGAGGTCATTGACATTCTATCTGAAAGTGAACCTGAGGAAAATGACGAGCAGCAACAACACAACTCAGGGCAGTATATCCATCCTAATCCTCGAATGAGCGATTTCGACTACATGCAACCCAAGTATCAACTTCATATGAAAGAGCCTCTTGAGTATGACGATGAAGGAGAATCAGAAGAAGCAAATGAAAACGATGAAGAACCAAGTGATGACGAAGAAGAAGAGGAAGTGAACGAACAAGAAGATGACGAAGAAGGTCAAGAAGAAGAATTCTCTGATGAAGATCAATATAACTACTTCGCTACAAATAATCATGCTTCTGATCAATCTGTAAACATGTTATCATCGGAAGACGCTGCAGAAGATGAGCACGGACAATTTGAAGAGTCAGATCATTCGGTGGAACTAGAAACCGATGATATACCACAATCATATCACTCAAGACCTCCCATGAACTCATTCTCATACAGCAATAAGCCTTCTTTGATTGGGTCAACGATCCCTAAGCCAATAAATACAGATGATGGTGTCATTAACCTTGAGTCCGAAGAAGATTCCGAAGAGGAAGAATCTGAGTCTGAAGAAGTTGACGGCGAATCCGGATCCGAACAATCAGTTGCGGAATCTGGAGAGGACGATAATGAAGAGGAAGTAGAGCCGATAGATCCTATGCTGTTGTCGGAACACGTCTCAGAACACGGCTCATACTCTGAAGCTTCAACTGGATCATCCTCCGAAGAGGAGGAGTTAGAAGCTCATGAAGAACAAAATGTTTCTCCTATAGTTTCAGAAACAGAATCAATAGAGGAAGAAATAGAGCAAGAAGTTTACAACAGTGATAAAGAGAAAGCTGGTGCACATCATGAGCAAGTACAAATAGAGCAAGGCTATGATGATATTGCGTCTGCTGAAGCAGTCGCAGTATTAGCAGCAATGAGCAACAATGATTGGATGGAAATTGCTATGATTGCCCAACAGCAACAGGACCAGCAACATGAACAACATCAGCCACTTGAACCTCAAATCATAAATGAAGAAATTTCATCCCCTCATCGAGCAGCATCTACCTCTTTCTATGGTGATGAAGTTGAGGATACTGTGCTGTCGTCTAACCAGACAGGTTACATTGTGGTTAAACCTGAATCTGTTAGTGAGAGTGAGGTAGACGAACGTGAAGACGAGATAGTGACTGAAGCTGTTTCACCTCAGGATAATACAGCAGAACAATACGATGATGAAGTCGATGACAGTGGTGTGGAAAAGACCACTGTTATCGTTGTCAAACCCGAAATAGAAGATGACACTGGTGATAACAATCAAAACGAAGAAGAAACTACCAACTATGTTTCATTTACCACGGCAATTGACAAAACATTTTCAGCTAGTCCTGTCTCCTCACCTAACCAAAAGCCACCAACTCCTGAACCTCCAAAGTTGAATCCAAGCCTATTGGATATTTTGAACCAGTCTATCAACATTCACAATTTGAAGAGTGCCGGTAGTGAAGATATAGATACCCTATCCAAAGCTATTCCCAACACATCCCCATTACCTCCGTTTACCCTCGAGACACAAGACAGAGAAAAGGATCAAGCTTCTAATTCAGCCGAGTCACTACCCATCATTCAAGAAGCCAAAGACTCACAAAAACAGCCAGTCATATCCACATTGAATACAATTGTCCCACCAATAGGTGAAATTTCGGATATTGCAGCTGAGTCATCGATGATTGATACCAATCAGTCTGCTTCAGCTGAAGATTCGCTCGATAATGAAGCGTATGCTACTGCACTACTAAACGAAACAAATATGGGTTCGTTTGCCAACTCGTCAAGTATAATTGCCAACCAGACAGTTTATCTTGACGAAGACGAACCTGTGGATCCAGTGGATCATGAATCAGTGGACTCCAGCTCTGATTCCAAGAGCTCTGAAGATGCCGAATTAGAAGAATCTGACGACGCTGAAATTGTATATGCTGACCAAAATGATGAACTTGATGTTTCTTCTGAGGATAGTGAAGATGATGCTGGACTTGCGATCGTGGATGATGACGAATCCGTTTTAGAATCCGAGTCAGAACTTGAGAAGATCATGGAAGAGAATTTCGATGATGATTTTGAAGACACAGAATCAATACAAGATGAAGTCATTCAAGCTGCAATTGAGGAAAATCCATACGAATCAGGTCCAGAGGATATCGAAGGTGATGATGGATCAATTGTTCGTAAAAGAAAAATCAGTGAAGTTGATGAAGAACCTCAGAATACTGACGAAGAGGTTCCTGCCAAATCTTCTACTTTCAAGAGGTTGAAATCCCTTTTTTTTGGTTGGATGCCTACAAGTAAAGACAATAGAGATTCTGGCAATCAAATGCTTGCTACACATGATGAAGAAGAAAAAGAGGAATCAGGTTTGATCAAAGTGAGTTCTTCCATCGAGTCACCAGAACGTTCAGTTTCTTCAGGTCAAATTTCTGTTCATGAGGAATCTGAAATCGAACTGGATAATATCTCGCTTGATGAAGCGATTGAAAATAGTGAGATAGATGTTATTGTTGTAGACATCACCTCAGAAAGCGAGGAAGAGTCAATTGTTGACTCTATCAGAGCAGATGAACATGATGATGACGACTCTGAAGTGTCAATTGTTGATATAGATACGGATGCTATTGAAGCGGCAGCTCAAAGTTCCCCTCAGGATGCCGAGTCTGATGAAGAGTTTGAGAAAAAGGTTCCAGGTGTTAGAGAAAGTGTCAATAAGTTTGCTTCAGGAGTTATGATGGACATGACGGTGAATGATTCAGCTATGAGTCATGAAACTTCTGTTTCTGATCATGAGCCTCGATCTGGTATCATTGGTGCTGCAGAAGATTTTGCCTCCGATGCCATGATGGATATCACGCTCAAACAATCAAATCAAGATACTGATCAGTCTGCTGCTGCTGAAGAAATTGTCGATACCGATAATGAATCTGAAGAGAGAGAGGCGGGAGAGAAGTCTCTTTCAGTGAACTCTACCCCATCATATAAATCAAAAGTTGCTAATAGTCTGAAGTCAATCCCTGCTAAGAAGCCAATATCGGCAGTGGCAATGCTAAAGTTACTGAGGGAACGTGAACTTGAGAGCAATCTCTCTACCGTTGATGCTGACAGTGAAATCTACAAGGAAATCGTCAAGACCGGTCAACAGAGTGAAGATAATAATGAGAGTATCGCTGCTGAAAGTTTTGGAGATGAAGAAAACCACTCAGATTCAAGGACTTTGCCAAGTGTTAATTCGCCGCTATCACCCTCGTCTTCAGATGACGAGCCTGAATCAGAGTTGGAAGAAAACCTCTCTGCCACTGAAGCTAATACTAGATCTCCAACCAACGATTTGAGCGTCACAGAAAATCAAGAAACTACAGAGCATCTATCAGGAATTGAAAACTCAACTGAGCTTCATTTTGAATCACTTGCTGATCAGCCTATTGTTTTTGAAGAAAAAGAGGAGTTGTCTGGTGATGAATCTACCAAAATGGAGTTGAAGAGTGCTGGTAACCTAGAGATCAGACGTCCAGGTGTCTTGCAGACAATCAAGAACTTTGCTTCTAGCGCTATGATGAATATCACTACTTCTGAGTCAACACCAGAAACCGAGGTTGTTGATCAATTGAAACTCGAGAATACAAAGAACATTCTTGAGGATCTACCTGATAATTCACTTGAAGACATTGATACCAAGAGTTCAGAACAACCACTAACGAGTGAAGTTATTAAAGAAGAAGCTCGAGATGTTGAGAGATCATCCGAGTCTTCCAACGAGTCCGAACACGAGCTAGTTGGAAATGAGTTCCAAACTTCGGAGGATCCTTCGGAGGATCCTTCGGAATCTGAGGATGAGGCCCAGCAGATAGAAGACCCAGCCGCTAAACCTACTGTCATTGAGGTTGTTGAGAGCATGGCAGATCAAGTGATGTTTGACTTCACAGCTGTACAATCAGATACAGAAACCGAAGCAGTCAATGCAAATTCTACTGAAGGTAACGTGAACTCTGCTGAATCTGAATACCTGGAAGCACGGGACGAGCTTACTGAAGAATCAATCGACAATGCAGTTGATGGGTCTGCTAGCGAATTGCTGGCTAGCGAAGATATTTTGGACAACCAACAACGTATTGTCAGACGCCCATTTGGAGGAATTGCTCTCGACTTTGCATCTGATGCTATGATGGATATTACCACTAATGAGGCTACACCTGAAAGAGAACAACCATCTGCAGACAAATTCAAAAATGTTGCTTTATTTGAAGAGCTAGTTGAAGAAAGAGTTGAGGAAACAATTGAGGAAACAATTGAGGAAACGGTTGAAGAGCCAGTTGAAGAACCTGCTGAAGAACCAGTTGAAGAACCAGTTGAA
Source organism: Ogataea arabinofermentans (assembly GCA_001661425.1). NCBI lineage: Eukaryota > Fungi > Ascomycota > Pichiomycetes > Pichiales > Pichiaceae > Ogataea > Ogataea arabinofermentans. Next base: position 28,831 of record KV453864.1, read on the forward strand.
GAACTTGTTGCTACTGAAGATACATTAGACTTACAACCTCAGATTGTCAGACGTCCACTTGGAGGAATTGCTCTAGACTTTGCATCTGATGCTATGATGGATATCACCACTAATGAGGCTACCCCTGAAGGCGAACAATCATCTACAGTCAATTCTACAAATGTTGCTCTATTCGAGGAAACAATTGAGGAAACGGTTGAAGAGCCAGTTGAAGAACCTGCTGAAGAACCAGTTGAAGAACCAGTTGAAGAACTTGTTGCTACTGAAGATACATTAGACTTACAACCTCAGATTGTCAGACGTCCACTTGGAGGAATTGCTCTAGACTTTGCATCTGATGCTATGATGGATATCACCACTAATGAGGCTACCCCTGAAGGCGAACAATCATCTACAGTCAATTCTACAAATGTTGCTTTATCCGAGGAACCAGTTGAAGAACCAGTTGAAGAAAAAGAGAAGGTGGATCTAGAGGAACGTTTAGAGGTTACCCCATCATTTGACGCCGTTTCAGCATCCACTGTGTTGGACACCGCAACAACTGAAGAACAAAATAGCGAGGATCCAGTTGTAGCATCATACAAACCATCATTCAGCAATATTGCTTCCAGTTTTGCATCTTCTGTCTTGATGGATCTGGATGCCTCCGAAGTTGAAGAAGGTGATCCGAATGTTGATGAGAGCAAGGAGGAATCGTTAAGCACGTCTAAATCAGAAGAGGATGTTTATGAGGAACAATCGATTAACGAACCCAAACTAGAGGAAAAGATAGACATTGTTGTGAATTCTATTCCATCGAACGAAGAACTTAATGCTGTGGATGATGAAGATTTAGTGACGCGTATATCAGTTGGACCAACTGAAAAAGATGCTGCTGTAATAGACTCAGCTTCTGACGATGTGATCGATGAAACCATCAGCATATCCGTCCAGCCTGAAGAAACAAGTACTGTTCCGCCTGGTTTATTGTCGTACCTATTAGCCAAAGCTTCTCATTCAAGGCAATCTGACGGAGCGAAAGAAACTATAGATGACAAATTACCACAAAATGAATCGGAAACAGAAGAAACTGAGATGATACATGTGAAGTCTGATGATGCTGAAGCTGAAATAGACGAAAATGCTTCTGACAGTTCGGTCATATATAAACAAAACGACTTGCTCCAGGCACCAGATTCCTTGGGTAAAATCCCAGCTCTTCAGCTTCAACAAAGCGAAAGTTCGGACTCGGACGATGAAAGCGAACAAGAAATTGCTAATAATGCTTTAGTCAAGACTGACTCTTCTCCAGCAAGAAGAACCAGAAGTCAGATCGCTGAGAATGCTCTGCCTGAAGCCAAAAAAAGATCGTTAGAAGATCTAGAGGAGGATCTTGACCTGCAAAATCATCGAGAGGTTAGAAAGGGAAGCAACAAAAGAATAAACTCTGACTCTTTTGACTTGGGTAGAAAAGGTAGAACTAAGTCTCCTGTGAGAAAGGACAAGTCGTACAGAGCACCTTCTCCGATTAAAATCACTGGAAGTGGTATCTCAACTAGAAGTGGAAGAGTGTTATCATATGAGTTTGATGAAGCTCAGCTGAATTTGGAAGAGAATACTATTTCTGTTCCAGCACAACCAGATGATAGAGCAGATGATACCAAAGACATTGAACTGGAAACCTTACCTAAATCAGTTCAAGAGCTGGTTGCAGAAGGAGAGCAGTTCATCGAGGTTGAAGAGGAATTTGAAGCTAAAAAAGAACACGAGCACGAGTTGGAGTTGTATGAAGAAGAAATTGAAGAAAGAGAACAAATGGGAGACGAGAATATAAATGAACACGAGAAATCCGTTGCTCATATCACTGTTAAGCCTGAGACCAACGAGAAGCAGGGCTCAGTGCAGGAAAATGATGAGAAACTCAAAGTTGAATCTACTATTCAAGAGCCAATCGAACAGATAACGGTAAAGAAAAGGGGTTCTAGAATCAAAGCTCCATCAAACGCTAAAACAAGCTTCAGAGCTAAAATGCGTGAAACATCCACCGAGTCTGAATTGCCTCTCAGCGAGACAGAGGGTCCGAGAACGAGAAGAAAAAGAGTTGTATCTGAAAGAAGTAGAAACAGACTTGAAAATGAGAGAGTTCCTTCGGAGAGAGCTACTAGATCAAGTAAGGCTGTTGAGAGTGATGAACCTAAGCAAGAAGATGAACCAGCTACAAAGAGAAAGAGAGCCAGGGAAAGGGAAAGAGTTGGTAGACCCCCAAAAAGAAGAGGCAGATCATCAAAATGATTTTCACAGAGGTTTTATTATGTATAATTTGTTGTAGTATTAGTATCAAGGTCAAATATAAGACAATTAAAGTTATTTATTGTTTTCCGTAGGCATCGGAAGCGATTTCGTAAGTATACAGAAGGAGAAAGAAACATTTTTATCAGAAACTAAACAGCCACCTACTGGTACTCGTCATCTTCTTCATCCTCGTCGTTTTGCACAAATCCATCGTCGTCATCACCCTCTCTCTTTGCTATTGCACTCTGTTCTTCAGCGACAGCTTCACAGGCATCGACCCAATCGGAGTATATATCAATCGGCTGACTCAATGAATTGATCGGGCTCTGGAAAGACTGACCGCAAACTTTACACTTCAACGTACCAATGGAAACTTTCTTATCTAGAGTACAGTTGACGGACTTCTCATGATTACAAAATAAGCAGGAGAATTGTGTATCTAGCACCTGCTTGATCTTTTTTTGTGGTTTTGCACTGGACTTTCTTTTACCCTGTCAAAATGAAAATGAAAACATAGTTTTGAAAAAATAAATTAGTATTTTGAGTTCAGTGAGTGGTATCGCATTCTAGAGCTAGAGTAGTAGGAATTACTTAATACATACCATGTTGAAATATCAAGAAGTACTTGTTGTTAAGTGTGATTTCGTTCTTTGATTGATTACTTGCTGGCTGAGTCGAAAAGCTCTCTTCATACCTGATATCAGCAAAATGATATTCCACAGGCTCAATCTCGAGTCTCGACGGATCTCATAAACACCCTTGCACTCTTAAACACTTCTCATATCACCCGTGCACCAATTTTCAATGATTATTTTTATCTGTTCCTCGTTCCCGGTGAGTCATCGCGAGCTCGCTGCCGCACACGATGACTCCCTCGCTGGGCGAACGGAAAATAAGTGTGCGGTTTCGGTCTCGGAGTCTTAGTTATCAGGTTACCAAGTTACACATGCTGAAGCCGCTGCCCCGGATTTTGCAACTGATGCAATTCATGCAATTCATGCCACTATTATGTCGTCTTCAACTACCTTCCCGTTCTCCCTTTTCCTTCGACCCTTGATAAATGGTCTCCCGTTTGCACGGAATACTCGTTAACTGTCTGGTCGGTGATATGCTGTTCTCGTTTTCGGGTTTCCTATCACATGGATCATGGTGGTTTAAATAGAGCTCACTCTCCCCCATATTTTGGTTTGGATTGATTTACCCCGGAATATAGAAAGCTTTAATATTCAAAACTATTATTTAACTATCTATAACATATAAAAGCAATGGTTTACACAACAATTAACATCGATCAAGAAGATATTGACTTTCAAAAGGAGGTTGATGCCATAAATAAATGGTGGTCTGAACCTCGTTGGAAAAATGTCAAGAGAGTTTACGGTGCTGAAGAGATTGCCAAAAGAAGATCCACGGTGAAAAATCCAAATGCTTCTGATGCTATGGCTAAAAAAGCTTTCAAACAATTCGAAGAACATTACAAGAATAAAACTGCATCTTATACTTTTGGTGCTTTGGACCCAATTCATGTTGCTCAGATGGGTAAATACTTGGACACAATCTATGTCTCTGGATGGCAATGTTCTTCAACTGCTTCCACCTCAAACGAGCCTTCACCAGATTTGGCTGATTATCCTATGGATACAGTTCCAAACAAGGTGCAACAATTGTTCTATGCTCAATTGTTCCACGATAGAAAACAAAAACATGAAAGATTCTCTTTAACCAAGGAGGAAAGATCAAAGTTACCATACACTGATTTCTTAAGACCAATTATTGCAGATGCTGATACTGGTCATGGTGGTACTACTGCTATTGTCAAACTAACTAAAATGTTTATCGAGAACGGTGCTGCTGGTATTCACATCGAAGATCAAGCTGCTGGTACTAAAAAATGTGGACATATGGCTGGTAAAGTGTTGGTTCCAATTCAAGAACATATCAACAGATTGATTGCTATTAGAACTTCTGCTGATATTTTTGGATCTGACTTACTTTGTGTTGCTAGAACCGATTCTGAAGCAGCTACTTTGATTACATCCACCATTGATTACAGAGATCATTATTTTGTTGTTGGTGCCACTAATCCAGAGTCTTCACCATTAGTTGATGTGATGAATGAAGCTGAATTGGCCGGTGCATATGGTTCTGAATTAGAAAAAGTGGAGAAAGAATGGTGTGAAAAGGCTGGTATTAAGTTGTTCCATGAAGCAGTTGCTGATGCCATCAACGCTTCCAGTAAAATTACTGACAAAAAAGCAGCCATTGCTAAGTTTAATGAACAAGTTACACCATTATCTTGTACCTCTCATAAGGAAGCCAAGAATATTGCTAAATCGATTCTTGGTGAAGATGTTTACTTTGATTGGGATGCACCAAGAGTTCGTGAAGGTTACTATAGATATCAAGGTGGAACTCAATGTGCCATTAATAGAGCTCGTGCTTTTGCTCCATATGCTGATATGTTATGGATGGAATCAAAGCTACCTATTTATGAACAAGCTAAGGAGTTTGCTGCTGGTGTTAAAGCTGCTTTCCCTGAAAAGTGGTTAGCATATAACTTATCACCTTCCTTCAATTGGAATGCCGCTATGAGTGTTGAGGAACAAGAGACTTATATCAGTAGATTGGCTGATCTCGGTTACATCTGGCAATTTATTACATTGGCTGGTTTGCATACTACTGCTTTGGCCGTTGATAACTTTGCTAGAGATTACGTTAAGAGTGGTATGAAAGCTTATGGTCAAAACGTGCAAGAGAAGGAAATCAATGATGGTGTTGAAGTTGTTAAACATCAAAAATGGTCTGGTGCCAATTACATTGACTCTATCGTTAAATTAGTTACTGGTGGTGTTTCTTCTACATCTGCTATGGGTGCTGGTGTCACTGAAAACCAATTCACTGATAAAAAATGATCACATTTACTCTTACTTTTGAAAAAGTTTATAGAACTTTTACTTTTCATGTCTGTTTTTTTTTCTGTTTAACTAATAGAATTCGATATTCTCAATAACCGTTTGTTAATTTATATTTGGTACGCAAATCAAAAGAGGTAAAAGACAGTCAATCCGACCAGCAGTAGTAGTTGATTATAAGTAAGGATAAAGCCTTTTGCGGAGGATGAGATAGTTTGAAAAGACTTGCCTTGTTTGAATACACCAGCTTCAGCAGCATCTTTAACACTTGTCCATTTGGACTGATTCACGTATAATCGAGGATTATTTCCAGTTGTTAAGACTTTAGTTTCATCAGCTTCCTTTTTCTTTTGATCTTTTATGTTATTTTGTGGCACTGAAGAGTCTTTCTCAAAGTTGTCTTTAGATGGCCATAACTTTGGCTTCAATGTATCTCGTGAAGTAGGTTTATTATCGGCTGTTAGGTCTAGTAATGAATCGATAAACACCTCACTTGAAGGGTCGTATACATTCAATGAACACATGGAATTAAATAAATCAAGCGTGTTTTTATTCTATGTTTTTTTGGTTCCAGTGGTCCTTTTGAGTTAGTATCAGTGCTTATTGACTGTTATATTGAATGATTGGTTTTTCAATGCTTACATATGCCGAACAAAAATTGATACATTCAGATAAAACTGCACCAACGTAATAGCACTTGCAAATTTCATTGGATTCTTTACACGACAGATACCCTTCTTTTGCTTCTGTGTGACATTTGGAGTAATCAAGTTCTTCCTACATTTTTTAAATCAAAGTTTGTCAGTAAAATAGAGCAACGTCAATAATAAAGGATCGGTAACTTACACATAGTGGACCACATTCTAGAAATCCCTCGGAAATTAACAGCCTCCTTGGTTGCGAAGCAAATACTGTACTTGACAGATAGATGACCAATGATATCACCCAATAATTGAACTTCATTCTTACTTATTCTTCGATACTCTTTCTTTTTCATTGACCACCAAAGGAGTGCCGAACGGTTAAAGAGTAAAAAGGGTGAGACGCCAAATACATATCACTTATCCTCAGCAGAGATCGACCGGTCGATCGACGCAGAAGAGCGAGAAAAATGATTCATTTTTTTTTCTTTGAGTCAGCGATGATTCACTCGACTTTGCTGCCCCTCCTCCTCATTAACAACAGTTGGAGTGTTATTGGTTAATACTGATATTGAAAGGACAACCCCTGAAGTTTCAAAACAGCTTAGGAATATAGGTCTCGGGAAGACATATTAGAGTTATAATAATCAATCACAATATAACTGGGTCATACTTCAGTCGAATCGCACCGCCTGTTTTAAGCAACCATACTTAACAAACCAGAAAATAACAATGCCAATCGATATAGATACGGACCCTGATAATAACAGTAGCTCTAACACCAGTCCTTTCAACAACGCTAATAACGGATCTGACCTACACGATCATGATCATGCCAAGAACTCAGTCAACGGCACCACTAGTCTAATAAGAAAAAAACTTGATTTCAATGATGAAATTCAATGGAAACGGTTCTCTTCTAGAAGACTTCAACTGGTTGAGACCCTTTCTCTCAGCTCTAAGAAGGCAAGTGAACAAGATAACGAAATAAGAATATGTGCCAAAACGTTGATGCACGAGTTCAAGTTCAAGGACAGCACGTTGCCCGAGTTTGATAAATTGGTCAGAATGGCTATTCAAAGTGCAAGAAGAAACAAAAAAAGATCCCAAAAAAGGCTTGCTAGCAAGCTAACTGATGAGCCATCTTCTAAAGATGCTGATATTGCTACAAATTCTGGTTCCCACTCACCAACTGAAACAGATCTTGAAAACGATAATTACAAGAGAAGGAAAGTTGATAATGACAATGACAATTTGAAATTCTTGTCCGAAATTATGATAGATGAAGAAGAATCAAACAAAAGAAATAAGTACTCTCAAAAAGTAGATATAGGTGAAAATTCGGAGGTTGCATCAAACTTAGCAATTAATTCACTAGTCACTCCAACAGTACATATGGATTTATTACCTTCAATTAGACAGCTGAATTTGAATACCGACTTCAATAATGCTGCTAGTCAATTACTTTCCTGTATAAAAAAGTCAAAAACTTGCTTCGAACTAACCAACTCATCGAGTATAGGCACAGTGAGAAGCTTTGACAATATTGAAAGTTTGGGGTCCACTTGTATAACGTCTTCAATTTTACTGACTTTGGAGAGATGGTTTGATGATTTGTCGCTGGATTCTTCGTCCTATCTCAAATTGAAGTTAAATGGTGATATAATGTTGAGCTCGATCATCAAAAACTTGGACAAAAGTTCGGTTGAAGTCAACAGGCTAAGTGACTACGTTGCCTCACAGCTTTTAAAGAAACTGGTTGGTGGTTGTGTTAAGGATTTTGGTTTCAATGGAATTTTATATCCGTTATGTGATATCTTCCATAGCGTACTATTGAAAGATTACCCACTTATATCAAAATCCAAAAATACCAACAATGGCCAAGCTGATTCACATTCTCACCTTCAGCCAATGTCTTCATTACTCCATTCTTCTACGACTTCTTCACCTTCGATATCATCTCCAATGGACTACCAATACTTCAACAGCGGATCCATTATTGACTCTACTATAAACAAACCAGTTTTGTCTACTTCAAACTCGCATTCAATACTACCAATGCCACTAGGAAGATCTGCCTCTTCGTCTATAACACAAACACAAGCACAAGCACAAGCACAAGGACAAACACCTACACCTCCACCTCCACTTTCATCTACAAGAGCCCCGACAAACCATCAACATGGGGCACCTCAATTGACTAGATTGGCATCAACTGATTCGTTACAATCATCAGATTCTTTAATTACGGTAATAATCAGATTCAATTCCAAGGAGTTGAAATTCATTTTCCCTTCCAACTCTTGCTCGCCACCAACCTTACTTGAATTAATAACAAACTCAAAAAGTGCATTTTCAATAGTGAATAATAATCGAGTGATCAAGATTCGAAACAAGGAAACGGGAGCCATTATCAACTCTGATTTTGAACTGGAGAGATTGTTTAGCCTTACTAGAAACAAATTTGGCAAATTGATCGAGTTGGAACTCATCCATCCAAATGTTCAAGACTATTTGAATTTGAACTATGACTCAACACCACCAAACTCAATCAACAACAACAACAACAATAATAATAATAATAATAATTCGCTGACGACTTTAATACCTCCTTTGGTCTCAAATCAATTTCGTGGAGGTCCAGTATCTGGTAACTCCAACTCCATACCGCTTCCAATGCAGTCGCCTTTACATCCACCACCACCTCCTCCTCATATTGGCTCTTTCCATCAGCTACTTCGCCACAATCCGCTGGATTCTCAACCGGTTAGCACGCAACAGCAACAACAGCAACCACATAGTAGATTGCCATTCATGAAATTTCAACCTTTGTTATGAACATCAAAATGTATATTTATTAACTTATCTATTTAGCAGAATTCTTCTTTTTTTTTATGATTTTTAGACTATATTTTTAGCACTATTGAAATTTTGCTCTTCTTTGAGAAAAATGTTAGACAATTTAATATATATTCTCTGGCTGTTGTTCCCCGTTAATGGGCTACAAACTTATTATTTACTCGACTAAATTCAAGGCATAATCAAAATATAAATAAGTAAAACTACTTTGCATCGAAAAATACGTAAAAAGAAAACTAACATGAAACGGATTCAAAGCGTCAAAAAATGAAAATCAGGCATTAAATTAGCAGTAAGATCTTGAACCACTATCAAAACCCATAGTTGCAAAATGAGAGAAAAAGATAAAAACCCAGACAATAAAAAACCTAAACCAGAAACCTAAAACCTAAAACTTTAAAGCAGAACCAGAACCAGAGTCAGAACCAAAACCAAAACCAAAGCCAAAACCAAAACCAAACTTAAAACCGAGGGTATGAACCAGAAATAAAACCTTGAAACACAAATGACGACCATATAGCCAAGCTGATAACAAAAACAATGATGTAAATCTCTAATTAGCAATAATAAAAGTATGAATGAAAGCAAAGATGGAACAAGCTACAACATCAGCAAGACATTGAGAATTAAAACCAATTGAAACAATTCAAGCAAAATATTAAAAATAAAAAATAAACAAACATTGATGAAATAAAGTCAAAGAATTAAATGGGAACCTATCCTATGCACTTTTCAAGTTGGAAATCGCATTGATCAACTCCCTGGCAACTTCTTTTTCCTTCCTAAGTAAGTCGTTGTCTCCTTCTTCTTTATTATCTTTATCGCCATCTTCAACACCTTTTTCTTTCTCTTTCCCTTCTTCAACTTTATCATCATCAACGTCATCATCACTCCCCTTCTTTCTCTCTCTTTCATCTAATTTTCCACTCTCCTCATCACCTTCAATGACAGTTTGTGATTCAAGATTGGTACCATCACCATCCCTCATCATGAATCTATGATCGATTCTCATTCCGAATCGAGTACTACTATTCTGTCTTTTTCTCAACTCATGACCTCTTAAGACAACACCTGGTAGTTGATCAAATCTAACCACTAATTCCCTACCTTCAAAAGAAACACCATTGAAATTCTTAATCAGTTCAACTGCATCGTGTTCATTATAACATAATGCAATTGCAAAACCTTTTGAAGCACCGTTTATTTGAGTTTTCAAGAATAATTGAGATAATGATATTTTGGGAATAGAATTTAAATGTGCTGAAAGTGATGCATAAGTTGAAGTGAACGGAATGTTACCAATGAATAAACGCATTGGATTGACGTGTCTATTTGAGTTGAAAACTGCTAGTTGTTCCGTTGTTTTGAAATTATCATCTTCTTCATCAAGTGATATTGTGGATGATGTAGGGGATACGAAACTAGTTTGATTTTCAAATGGTGATGTTGTAGATGATGAATAGAATGGTTGGTTTTTATACGCACGTCTTTTATAATCATAGTTGAAATTTGACTTTGTACTTTTGGTTTCATCATCATCAAATTCTGGATTAAGTATCGAAGAGTAGTTATTCCCCAATTCATATCGTTTTTGTAAATTATATCCTCCTCCACCACCAGAACCAGTCTGTCGTTGGGAGTGATGATTATGATGATACAGTGGTTGCTGATGCTGCTGTTGTTGTTGTTGTTGTTGTTGTTGTTGTGAGTGCATACCACTGCTGTATAGTCCCTGCTGTTCTTGTGGTATGTACATGTTGTTCATACCACCATATTTGTAATTGTTATATCCATAGTTAAATTGAGGATAATACCCCCCTCTCTGAGCAACACCTTCATTCGAACTTGTTGAACTCCCACCAGTTGTACCAGATGATGATCCCACTAACATGGACTGTGACCTACCATGAGATGGTTTAAAACCGCCACTATTTATATTACTTTGGCCCGAATTAGTTCTGCTACCATCGTTATAGTATCTATTCTGTATAGGAGAATGCTGTTGCTGTTTTGAATTCCCACGCATCGCCGTTGCGGCTGATGCACCTGCACTGCCTTGGCCCATGGTTCCTGCATTTGATGAAGAATTGGAGTAAGAGAAAGACCTATTTTGCATTGGCTTGAAGTAGTGATACTGTGGAGGTTGAGGTGGTGGATAATATGGATAGTAGGACTGCTGTAAGTAGTTGTAGTATGGTTGTGGTGGGGGTAGTGGAGGAGGTGGGAGTGGTTGAGCAGTTCCTAAGGAAGGTGATACGATTGATGATTGATCGCTGTTGATATTATTTTCGTCGTTATTAGGCATTTGGACTTGGGGTGGAGGGGGAGGATAGTGATAAGGATAAAAAAATGCAGCACTAGATCCTGCAGTTGGAGGTGACATAAATCCAGGATTCTGAGAAATAGGTATCATTTGAGGAGCAGTGGAAGGTTGTAACTGTGGTTGCGATGTTGGTAATTGAGTTGTTCGAGTTAAGCCATAATTTTGTAGCATAGCTTGAATTACCAGTCCGTTGATAGTGTAGCCGTTTAACAAATTGAGTAGTCTCATTGTAGCATCATGACCTTTGATAGTTATAGAAGACCAACACACTTCATTGGTAGGGTTCTTATAAAGTTGAATGTCAATAACTGTGGCTTCTATATCAATGGACTTATCAGTAATTTCGTCTGGATCACTTCCAGATAATAACGAGTTCATGAGCTTCTTCAAACTTTTCTTTGTTGTATATTTAGAAGACAAATTGAATACATTCACGGTATATGAATCCTGACTTGAAAGCTGATAAGGTTGTCGATAAAATGATTGTTCAGTATTACTGCCTTCGATATCATCATCATCATCATCATCCTCATCGTACTCATCTGCAAAACCCAAATCCTGGCGATGTCTTGTATCCTCCTTACTATTAGATTCACTATCGATATCATTATCAGCGATGGATATGCTAGCAGTTGAGTCGGTAATTGCAAGCATATCTATATCTCTGGGAACCATTGCCATTTGTGGTTGCATTAGTGTAGGAGCAGGGTAGTAATAACCAGGAGGATAAAAATACTGCTGCTGTTGTTGATGTTGCGTGGTAGAAGATAAATCCAATTGCCGTTGTAGTGGTACCTGAATATGCTGGTGAGCCACAGCAGCAGGAGTCAAAGTAGCCCCACCACTGGATGGGGCAGTACCTGACAAATCCGAAAAAGATTCGGCAGAAGAAGGATGCTGCATCAATTCTAGTGGACACACAGGGGGGAAAAAAAAGGGAGATGAAGAGATAGCAATGGGATTTGAATCAAACCTAATATAAAAATTAAATAATCTTATTCCTAACCCCACTAGTCAATTGATTCACTCATTATCCATTAAGCACACAATTGAAAGGGGGGATGATTTGAGTGGATCGCAGCCGTTGTGCGGCGACTGGAGATAACAGATAACTTTTTGATTAAGAACGACGCGTCGATCGACCAACCTATCTTTTACTTCGGTTCTATTATTATAACTTCGGTTACTTTTAGTGTCTTCTTTTTATGTTACATAAAATACAAACTGGATCAAGTTGGTCATCCTCATCATCATCTTCTGTTGTTTCTATTCTTGTTCTTGTTCTTATTCTTGAAATGACCAGGTTTTCTAACGAATTTCTCTTTGGTCTCAACAGTACCGTACCCTAATTCTTTAGCTAACGAAGACTCGAATGAGATTCCAAACTTTTCAATTCTCTTCAAACTACCTTCTAAACCAGGCAATTCGGATTCATTTCCAAACTTCTTGGCTCTGGCAATCTTTTTAGTTAAGAAATCAATAGCTGCGGCTTTCAATTCTTCTAATGTGATTGTCTTTTTTGGTTCCTGAGTGGTGGTGGCTGGTGCTTCTGGTTCAACAGATTCAGTAGTTTTGGATTCATCGGCCGCTTTATCTGTTTCTGCAACCGGTGCAGCAACAGATTCCTCCTTATGTTCTTCTGTAGTGGTAGTAGCAGGAGCAGATTCTTCTTCTTTGGCAGTTTCAGCTTCCACAGGAGCAGTAGTAGTAGTAGTAGTAATAGCTGTATCTTCTTCATCATCCAATTCAGCGTCGATTTGATCTGATTCCTCCAATCTGACAATTAAGTCAGCTTTCACACCATTGATTGGCAGTCCTCTGGACTTTAGGATATCTTTCAATTGTGTAACTGTTTGTGATGCGTAACTAGACATTATGTTGTGTATTATACTGAAAACAAAAGAACATTCCTTCCACTTACATGGACAAGTCGGCCACTTTAAATTTCAATTTCAATTGCTTTGAGAGTGAGTGATGGTGTAAAGATGTCTTTCATACATTCACTTCACTTCACTCACTCACACATTAAAAGGAGAAAACTTAACTTGGATGAGATGCTTTTCATTTTAACTAGAATTTAGTCTGTGTGTATATTAGTTTAACTTATAAACAACGATTATATAATGAGTGAAATAGAAACTGTTCAACCTGTCAAAGTTATATACTGTCAAGTTTGTACATTCCCAGTTGAATACTGTGAATTTGGAAAACTTTTCAAGAAATGTAAAACTAGTCTTGAATCTACAAATCCTGAACTTTATGAATCAATGTATTCGGATAGTGCCAAACCACAAGGATCTTCATTGTCTGCTGAAAGAGAAGCTAAAATGACTGAATCTTTAGCAAAGATGCAATTGAAAGAAGAAAGAAAATTAGAAAGAGAAATGGAGGAACTACAAAAATCTAAAGTGCTGATTAAACGTATACAGAGAACTAAACATAAAGCTGTTATCTCCATTGCTGGTTTAGAAGTGTTTGGTGTTGATATGAAATCATTAGCTAAGACTTTTGCATCCAAGTTTGCTACTGGTGCAAGTGTTACTAAAAATGCAGAGAAAAAAGATGAAGTTGTCATCCAAGGTGACGTTGGAGATGAAGTTGAAGCCTATTTAACCGGTATATTAGCTGAAAAGGGTATGGTGAACGTTAAAGTCGAACAAGTGAGTGAAAAGAAGCCTAAGAAGAAGGCATCTACTACTTAAATAAGTGTAAATCATTGCTAAATACATTAAATAGTACATTAATATAACAAACATCTCTGCACACTTTAAGCGAATCTATTTTTCAATTTTCAATTTTCAACAAAAAAAAAAGAAAAACGTTTGCGATCAGGTTTGGTTTATTGTAGGCAATCTATAGTATTTATAGTTTTTATTACTCAGTCACAAAGCTTTCGTTGGAGTAAAAGTTCATCGTTTACCTGTACATATCTCAAATCAGATGCTCTGATTTCCAACATCGATCACAACTACAAAAGTATAACTCAACACTTCAACTTGCACATATAAATTTATTACACTTCCCTCAACTTACATAATGTCATTCCACAACGTGCTTAAAAATGGTGAGGATCATCTTTCAGAAAGCAGACCTCAACAATCCAAAATATGGAATGCTTTATCTCACGCCACTTGTCTACTTGCTGTTGGTGGATCCAAGTTGATTTTGAATCTGTTTTATGATGTTAAAGTCAAAGGACTTTCCAATATTGATGCCGGATTAACAAAAGCTCGTTCGGAAAATAGATCTTTCATTACGCTGATGAATCATATGTCTGTTTGTGATGACCCACTCTTATGGGGTTGCCTTCCTTGGAAATATTTCAGAGATGTCGATGATATAAGATGGGGATTAGCAGCTGCTAATATTTGCTTCAACAATAAATTCAGTTCTACTTTTTTCTCCCTTGGGAAAATCTTACCATGTGAAAGATTCGGCAGAGGACCTTTCCAAGACTCTTTGGATGCTGCAATTAGAATATTATCTCCGGATGATACCATTGACTCTGAACATATATTTCAATTGGAAAATACAGTCAATCCATTAATTAATGATATCAAGTCGTTGTATTCAAAGTCACATACCCCACCAGTTCTAAGACACAAAACTTCATGGATGCATATCTTCCCGGAAGGTTATGTGTGTCAGTTGGAACCACCACATAATAATTCAATGAGATTCTTTAGATGGGGTACAGCAAGATTAGTTTTAGAACCAACGGTAGCACCTGTTATTGTTCCTATTTTCTCTAATGGATTTGAAAAAATAGCACCTGAAGGGAGATCAGCTGATTTTTCTGATTCTGTTTTACCTCAAAATATAGGAGCTGAAATTTCAGTCAATATTGGTAAGCCAATAGATGATAGTATTATTGAATCATTCCGTAAAGAATGGAGAGATTTGTGTGTGAAATATACAGATGCTACTAATCCTAATGATATGTCCTTTGATTTGAAATTTGGTGATGAAGCGAAAGCTTTACGTTCAAGAGTTTGTGCTTATCTTCGTGAACAAGTTGCCAAATTAAGACTGGATAGTGGATTCCCAGAAGAAGATCCAAGATTTAAATCTGTTGATTTTTGGACAAATTATACCAATTCAAAAGGTGAAAGTGATAAAGATATTAAATTTGTGGGTCTGAATTGGGCAGTTAAAGAGTATCAGAAGAACGTTAAAAGATTTGATGAGTTTGGAAATGAAGTGAAGAAGTAATATATGGATGCAATTTTTTTCACTGTAAATAAATGAGAGACGAATTTCTTACTTACTTCTTGGCATTTCGAAAAACCCGTCTGCCACCTTGTAGATAAATCTATTGAATTAGTTAATGATAAATGAGCCAAATATTTAATAATAATCGTCGTATAAAGTAGAAGATAGATTTGAAGAAAATGACGTAATCGATTACATAATCAAAACAAGATCTGATTTCTGTGCACGACCTCTTTCTGTTAAATATGCTACCCCACTTTGTTGTTCCCTTGAGATATATATATATATTGGTAGTGTTAGATTGGCCTCAACTACTTGTTGTATACTGGATTGAATTGGTTCAAATAAAGGCTATTATAGATTGTGTTGGGAAAATTGATGAGTAGGTTGAATTACTTGCACAAATTGAGTTTGAGTTTGGCCCCTCAACTGAAAAGACTATCGAGTTGTAATATCAAATCATACGCAAGATCCAGCTATATTACCAGTCCGAGAATATGTGTTCAACTTCGAAATGGCACAACCATACATTCTTCAAGGTTTTCAACTAGACATTATTCATCTGTGCCGTCGCAGGATATTGCTAATATTGACAAAATAGTGAAAAAGTTGAATGATGATCTCAGGTTTATCTTGAACAACACCAACAGACCTCCAAAGACTAGAGCCCATAGATTGAAGGCTAGTTTGATGGAACTTATAAGCTATCTACCAGAGGGAGAATTTTTAAAAAATGAGTTACAGTTTATAAATAAGGTTGTTAATGCAATTGATGTGTTTGAATCACCAATGGATATTCTAACTTCCGATGAGATGATGAGTATTTTGAGGAGTGTTTTGTCAGCTATGACATTGGAAGATGTTCATTACGTTGATTTTTTCCCACGTTTTTATAACTCACTTAGAAGTTCATCTAGTTATAAGACTGATCCTTTGTTAAGAATTCATTTATTTGAAGTGTTTTTAAATTACGTACTATTAAGTAAGAAAAGAGTTAATGTTGTTAAGATAATAAGTGCATTCATTGAAGAGGAAGAACAATTGAATAATAAGGAAAATGTCATATCACAAGTTGTTGAGATTACATTAGAAGCTTTCAAAGTAGTCACTCCTGATACAGGAACAGTTTTGAAACTTGCACAACTGTCAAAAATGAAAGGTGACAAAGAGACGATCAGCTCAATATTATCAAATTTCTTTGTTGCATGCGATAATGAAATTAGTTTAAATTTCGAAGAAAATGATGTGAATTTGAAATTATTAGAACTGTTGGAGTGCATTGAACAGAATGTAGAGAGTCCACTGATGGAATATGTCAACTTATTATATTTTGCAACTAAAAATTCATTGGATGATTGTTCATTGAAAATATTAGAGAAGATAATCAATTTTACTCAAGATTTCACAGATAAGACACTGGTTCATTCCCTTGAAGATGATGAAATGATGGCTATAACATGTGCTGCATTGAAATTTGGTAATTACAAAGAATCTGCAAGAACGTTAACCAGAGCTTTGAAAAGAAAGAAAAAGAAAGATTTCTCTAAATATTCAGAGTCTGACTGGATCACGTTATTGCATTGGAGAATCTACAATTTAAAAGATGCCGAAACTGAAAAGCAAGCAATTGATGTCATAAACGGAATCAATGATAAATTGAAACAATGTGAAAAGGACTTCAGATTTGATTCTACATCTACCTATAATTATGCAATTGATGCGCTCTGTTACTCTAAGCAATCGATTGAAGTCATTGAGTCATTTACGGAAGCATTTGACGAGCAATTTGGTTTGACTAGAGATGCATACTCGTTTGCATCTTTGATCAACTACCATCTATCATATGGAAATTATGAAGAATCCTTGGATCTATTTGAAAGATCGCTTCAAGAGATGGTCTCTTGGGATGAAGACTATGGTGGCTTTTACATACCTGTTTTATTCAAGTTACTTACAGTTTACTGTAATGAAAGCAAAGATGATCCATATGCTAAAGGAGCAGTATACAAAAAGATTAGAAACTTTGGTGTGAAATTAGATAAAAAATCAACGGCAGCATTAATTAGAGTATTCTTACAAGATGGATTTGTTGGTGATTCTATAGCTGTGTTTGAAAGAGAAACCCCAGCTCTAGAACCTGAAACTAGATATGATTCAACAAAGTTCAAAGAGGCATTTGATGCATATTTCAATTACATCTTACAACCAAGATCAGATTTAGATTATAATTGGCATATTTATGAATTCTTAGACAAAAATTTCACTATTCCATATGAACTATATCCATCTCTACTTCAATTTTTCATCAATTCCAAAAAACCATATAAAGCATTAAGAATTTTTGCTGATATGAAAAAATTGAGTAAAGAGTTCAAATTACCACCACCTAATGAACAAATATACATATATCTATTCAAATCATTTGGAAAATTACAGTATCATGATGGTGTATTCAAACTCCATCTTGCAATGAAGACCGATTTGAGAGTGAATTTGAACATCACCTTGATAAATGCATTGATGGAAGCATATACAGATATTGAAGATACTTTTAAAGTTCGTGATGCTTTCAATCTTGCGTTATCTTTGCCTAGAGAGTATGGATTGAATCAAGAAAGTTGTTATTGGATGTTAAAATCATTGAAGTTTGCATCTTTGAATCATGTCAATCAATTATACTTAAATTTATCTCAATATGATATGTTACCAGATTCTAAAATATTCGGAGAATTTTTAATCGCAAATTGTTATTTTGAGCAATTTGGTACTGCTTTCGAAGTGTTGGAAGATAGTTATAATAATGGTGGATCTCATTTAATTGATAGAGCTGTTTTGAAAGATTTCCATAATTGGTGCTCAAATGGTAATGTCCGTGAAATGCTAGACACTTTCGCTAATGAACATTATCCTCAGATTTGGAGTGAATTGAAACAGAGTGGGGAGTTGGTTGATGATAAGGAAACAGAGTCTCCTTCATTATTAGAGAGTCGTTATGATGAGCAATTTGAGTTTATCACTCCTGCTTTATTAAATTGATAACTAATTTTAGTCATTCTATTTATTTACTATGAAAAATCCCCCCCAAAAAAAAAAAAAAAATAAACAAGTACAATATTATGTCATTTATAACCTACTTACTTCCCTAATTGTGTATTGTTAACTTTTGTTGCGAATCTTAGCGAGTTCAACGTTTCATTAAAATGCTTGATATTTCCAGAAACATTAACAAACATGAGCGTCTTAGCTGTCCCACCTAAAGAATACTGTAGCAAATATGTCAATTTCGAGTTTCTATATGGTATATGCTGTTGGTTGTTGCAAAGTGATGTTATGACATCTCCTAGTGAACTCAAAGATTTATTGATCATTTGCGTCTCTTTCAACCTATCTCCAGTGACAAGAGATTGTGCGATTCTCTCAGATCCTGCCAGATCTATCAGATTCAATCTACCCTTTACTTCTTCACCCGTTTTGTAGTTATGTCCACTAATACTGATCATAAATAACAAATGTGATCGAGATGATCTACTATTTGAATTGGTAGATGCTGTGGCACGATTCATATTCGCCATCTTCAAAATCTCGTCTACTTTTTCAGGTGATTCCAATTTAACAGTTGTTAAACCTTGGACAGTTGTTGTTTGCGTAACCTCATCATGTTTAATCTCATATTTGTTCTTATCAAGATTCTTCAAATAGTTGGGTGTCGTCAAATCGTTGATGTTTTCATTATAAATTTCAAGAAATTGACCACTTATATCAAATTTCCAATCAGATTCCTCAAGGTTTTTCGTCTTGGAGAATATCAAGTTGACCGAGCTGGGGATCAACCCATCTTTAGTATTAGACATTGTATAGGTTTTACCAGATCCAGTTTGTCCATATGTGAAGATACTTACATTATAACCATCCAGTGCACTTTGAACAAGTTGGCCAATCTCTTCAAAGATTTCGTTGTTCGTTGAAGCCATTCCAAAAACTTTATCAAATCCAAAATTATAACGTTTGATGTTGACCTTATTAGCAAAAGTCAATTGTGTTTGTGTTTCGTTCTTAGGTTCTGTAATTATAATGTGTTCTTTACCATCATCAGATTGTGAGATACTAGATGTCTCAAACTTGAAACTATTCGACAAGGATTCGGGCTTTACTCTACAAAAAACACGAATATTTCCTTTCAAGTCTTGTAGCTCATTATGAAGCCGTCTTCTTGAAACTTCTTCGCTGCTGATATCTTTTTTCAATTGCAATGTGCTTGTTTTGTAACTTTCAGACTCTAGAATCAAAAAATTCAACTGCTCCTCCTTACATTTCAAAGAGGTTTCCAAATCACTAATTTCACACCGTATGTCAAACGTTGCTCGTTCATGAGCAGACGTATTTTGTTTTGAATTTTCAAATTCTGTTGTTAGCTTACTGTGCAACTGGATCTTAGCTTTTAAATCATTCCCAGCCATTTCTAGCTCCTTCTTAGTTTCGTCTATTGCTCTTGTTTCAGATAACAGTGAGTTTTTAAGTGCCTCTCGTTTTTTATTCGATTGAAGCATCACATTATCAAATTCCAAACTATTTGAGTCATCAACACTCTTGCAAGAAGCTTCAAAATCTTTGTCAAGGTTGTTATGTATATTTGTCAAGTCAGTCAACTCTTTCATCAATTGGTTCTTTTTTTCGCTGAATGCTTTTTCCTTTCTCCTTATCGCTTCATGCGTTTTTTCGTCATAGCTTGAACTGAGTTTATCGATCTTAGAATTGAAATCTGATTCTGTGTTCTCCTTGTATTTTTGAAATTCAACTTTCAAATCTTCGAGTTCCTTTTCGGATTTATCATCAAGCTCATTTAGTTGTTTTTCTTTAGCTTCATATTCTCTTTCCAGTTTCTTGTACTCACTATGAAGTTTTTCTATTTCGAGTTCAATCTCGGGTATGTCTGACCGTATGTGCCATAGTTCTCCTTTTAATCGATCCAGTTCACGTTGATTGTTATCCTTAACCCTTTGTATCTCATCAAGTTCTTGACGTTTGTCTTTGTATGTCTCTTCTAGAAAATTTGTACTTATTTTCATTTGCTTCTTGTCGGGCGAGCAACCAGGTGTAAAGTGGCCTTTTCTGGTCACACGAAAATCAGGCATTTTTATAGCTATATTTCATCGACTGAGACACTATTCGGGGCTAAAGATAAAATAGTGAACCTTTCTTATGGATATTTGACATGTATCATTTGGAAACATTTCAAATGTAAACAAAACACTCGAGCGACGCGTCGGTTTTTTACAGATTTTCGCGTCGCTCGTATTACTTAACAAATATGTGATAAGAAATTATAATTTGAAGTTGCTAATATACAATAAAGGGTACTTATACAGAAATATACCAAGTTTGGTAAGAGGTGAGATATGATTTAGTCTAATTCAATTGCTCTGAATTGAATTGGGAGACAGTAATCAGCAATTGGGGAGTTGTACAAGTTGTAGAAGTCACCAGACAAACATTCATAGAACTCAACTTGATCACCTAATGCCAAGTAACCATCTTCAGAAACAGCCCATCCAGCAGCATAAATGGCACCAGATTGAGGAGTTGGTCCATCAAATTGGAATTGGTTGTTTGAGACAATCGAACCAATACGATCTTGAGAATCATACAAGACACCGTCCTCCAAGACCATACTCAAAGTATTAGAGAAGTCGGGAACCCCAACTTCGTAGACTTCATCGTATTCTTCTTGTAGCTCTGAGAGTTCTTCATTATCAGTTGAAGGCTGTGGAAGGTTAGTTGCTTGAATTTGACCATCGTTGATTTGAGTGACGAAAGTGTTGTAATAGTAAGTAGTGGTACATGGAGTGTAACTTGTAGAAGGAGCTTCATATTGAGTGTTGTCACCTGTTGGGAATTGGATTTGACCATCTCCAATCTGTGTAACTAATGGTTGAGTGTTGACGTAAACAGCAGTTGGAGTATCCATAGCAGTTTCATATGATGTAGTAGTAGGATATTGGATTTGACCATCACCAATTTGAGTCACCAAAGCATCGTCTCTCTTGACTTTTTTGTAACCAGCATCTAAAGTTTGAACAACAATACCAAACGTTTTACCAGCAACATCTGAAGTAGCTGTCAATGTACCGGTTGGAGTTAATGTTGACCATGGTTGTGTTGGAACGTAGGCTGCAAAAGCAGTGGTAGCTAAGGAAGCAGCAGACATTAAAGTTAAAGCGTATTTCATTTTTAGTTTGTTAGTTTGATTGATTTGTTTGATTGTTTGATGGAGAATGAAAACTGAAACATGATTGATAATTGAGAAGATGAATGGATTTTATCACCTTTTATACAACTTTTCAATCAAAGGACATGAAGTAAAAATAGAAATGGTTTTCTTCAAGAACGGGATAGCATGATCAAGAGAGCATGTCTAGGCTGTGTCGCACTAGCTCCCAAGTGCGGCGAAGCATCGAGGAAGCCATACCACATCCCAATTTCACCTACTTTGCATTACATTGCCTCGCTGTATCCCTTTTGTGGCCTGCCTTGTAGAACCTTGGGAAGTGTAACTGGTGGCTGTGTAAGTGTTTAAGGGCACATAAGCTTGCATTAGCGATAGGGATCTGAGACTTGTATCTTCTAACTTTATTCAAGATATGGTAATCCACCACTGCCGAGTTGACAAACTCCTTCACTGGAGCGAGAAAAATTTGATGGTTTAAGTGCTTTCAAGATTTCAGTACTTCTCTACTTAACGAACATTTCGTAGTTGTGCTACTCCAACTCATAAATATCTTGATCTCGTTGAAACTTTGCTAGCTTTGCAAAGCCGATATCCCAAAGACGGCGAAGCTGGGAACCCTGCGCCCAAAAATTGTGCATGATAATCTATTTTACGGCTGTGTGTTTTTCCCCGAGCCCGTATACACAGCCGCAACACTTCTCCACCAAAGGTATATAAAATACCTCTGCAATCTCTTCACTGATGTAGTTCAAAAACCAACATTTACCAAACATAAATTTGAAAAAAACCAAACACAACTCAAATACAATAAAACTACACTCCATATAAAAATGAAGTACACACAATTAGCCTCCATCTTATCTCTTGCTACTGCAATCTATGCTGACGACTCCTGGAAATCGTTGACTCCAGGCACTACTTTGGATGGTGGTATCACAGATATGGGATCAACTACTATGGGATTTACCATTGAGAGAATGTCAGATGCTAAAGTTAAAAGAGATGTTTCCTCTGATGGATTGGACCAACACTGTTCCGTCGATGGTAACTTGGCAGTCACATTAACAGAAGGTATTTTGTACGACTCACAAGGTAGAGTGGGTGCTATTGTTTCCAACAATCAATTTCAATTTGATGGACCTCCTCCTCAATCAGGCTCAATTTACGCTGCTGGATGGGCTGTTTCAGAAGATGGTTATTTAGCTTTAGGGGACTCAACACAATTTTACGAATGTTTGTCCGGTGACTTCTACAACTTGTACAATGCGGACATTGCTGATCAGTGTGATCCAATTCAAATTAAGCTGGTTGAATTGATTGATTGTTAAACTAAGTTTCTAGTTTCTGTATAATACCAAAATGTATATTATAATACCATGCACCCTTAAAAGAACAGAATAACGTAAACCTCTTGATAACTTACTCCCCATACGTCTCTATTTGAAGTGTAGCTCACTAGCAACACACTTGATACATACCACTTTGATATGGCCGTGTAATATTGCTCCCTTCAGTAGTCCACAGTTTGGAACCAAGGCTACCAACTGAATTATAATCATAGAAACAGTACCAGTAATAAGTTTTTGATCAGGCTAGGCCAATCTTTGCTCATTTGACAAAGCAACCCTTACAATGTTTGAAGTATGGATCACATACTACTCTTGAGATTACAAGCTATCATTTGATCTCAACTTCTGTTACTATCAGCAAAGAATATCGTGAGAAGGACTGCAGTTCTTTGCAAGTATTGACAGCTTAAGAAGAGTCATTTATAATTTATATGTACAATTGAAAAATTGTCTATATTGGAGTTTCAATTAATACAAACGGCATGGTATTGACTGTTTGAGTAAATTTCCATATAAATGATTGAGTTCAACCTTTTAAACTTGATTTATCTTGATATTTCATTAGTTATAGTTAAAGTAAAGTATATTTCTCGTTGAGTATATTCTCTCTTTTCGTCAATCTATATGGCAGTTTTACCAGCTTCATATAATACGAAGAGGCTCACTGAAGGTATGGCCAAGGACAGAAATAGCTATAATTGAATAAGAATGGATATAACACCTACCACAATAGTAAAACTTGCAGTATCAATAAGGGTTTACTTTATTTTTTGTCAGGGTCAAATAGTCCAAAATCTGAAAATTTATTTTGAAAAAAAACTTCAAAATTTCTCAACGCTTTTCCTCCTTAAATTAACTTTAAGCCTCAGAATCAAAGTTTTAGCTTTACCAGACAATGAAGTAAGCGTATTTATACCGATTATACTGTTTTTAAATGGATTTTGGGGCAAATAGACTCCAAAAAAGGACAGAAATATTAAGTGCATAAAACTCTTTGACAAATGAAGGACCTGTAATAGACCCCTAAATTTATACATGAAATCCGATATAGTGTAACGGCTATCATGGTCCGCTTTCACCGGGCAGACCCGGGTTCGACTCCCGGTATCGGAATATATTTTTTCAACTTCAATGTTAAAAGGTTTTTTTTTTTTACCTTGATTAGTTTTCACAACCTCCCATATTAAACAAAGACATTGTAGCTGTGTAGTTTTCACAAGGTCAGGCTGGAATTTTATTAAGTCTCACTTTTTGAAAAGTTGGTGAATTTTCTCTATACTATTGAAAAAAAGGATGCGATGGTTTTGACTTTGCAGCAAAGCATCACCTCTTCAGCCCCAATAGCTGAAAGGTCGCCCCAATTAATCTCGTTACCACTTTTGATATTCCTTGTTGAAAGGTCAAACCCATCGGTTTTGAGATAATGTGTTAAAAAATCAATGAATCTTTAACCAATAGCATTTGGCTGAAAAAAGAACCAAGGAAGGATGGAACTTGCCTTGAGGGCTCCCTTTCGTATTGATTCGAGCCACTGGTTGGCCGGCATCCCTTATAGGCGTTATTCTTTGACCGCTGTCAATATTTTAGCATGCATTCTGCAAGCTTGCTTAGAAAGAACTTACGGCTTTAGGTGATCACTTCTCACTAATCCCGAAACTGATGGCTTCACAAAGACCATGCGGCAGGATCACTTGATGCTCTTATTTTATGCAGCAAAGCATAAATAGCATATAAAAGGATTAAAACTACTGAACGCAGCTCATCGTAGTTTTCTTAAAAGCTATAGCAAACTAGACTACCTAGAATCGGATTGCAATGCATAAACCAGAGAAATTCACACTGGTCCAAGTTTATAGTTCTTTTGATGAGATGTTTTGTGCTGCTTGGTCAAAACGTATTGCAAACTCGCGTAGACCATATACATTATATAGGAAGAGATCAGCCAATATCTCTTTCAACACCAGGGATAAAATCCACCAGTTACTATCGTTTCCAAATTAGCGTTCTCAATAGCTTCTCTTGCATTGCATGCTCTCGCTTATCGCAAGTAAAAAGAATAAAAACTTAGTTTGGGTTACATTTCGCTCTCTGAAACACTGTACTAAGAAGGAAGACTAACATGGGTGTCTTCTTATTTGAGAGCCACAACACACTTTGACACTGATTACCCAGTTCTTCCAAAGTTTTAAATCGGTTGACGTTTCCCGAGAAAGTGTGAGATAACACTCCAACTACTTTATCAAGTATTTGAGAAACTAGAAAACCTGTTTAACGTTCTAGAATCTTAGTTCTTGATAATTACTGACCCATTGGAGATTAAAGTCGCATTTTTTGCCACGGGATTTGAATGGCAGCAGAACCTATTATTGAAAGGTTAGTGTAGTTTCACAATTCCCGGTCCTATGTATATTTTCGGCTGATCTTGGCTTCACATGGTCCCTAATTTTGTATCTTTAAACAAGGTACCGGAAGCCAAAGAGTACACCATGCAGTCTGTCATAAAATTATCTTTTTGTGTCAGATGGAGCTCCAACAGAGAATCCAAACAGAACAAAGAAAAGCAAGCTAGGTAAACTTGACAGAACATTATGTAATTGTTGTAATATATTATATTCTGCTGAATAAGAGATTTCTCACTCTTTCCAGCTTGAGAGCCAAAGCAGATAATTGTACGTTTAGAAGATAAAAATTATTCATACGGTATTTTTTTTTTGTGATTCGAATGCAGAAAATTACAGAGATTTGACAAGGTGAAAAGTTCCTTCGATAGCAGACACTCCATTTTAAGTTACGTCTCTTACTTATTGTCACTATTTGATTTTCTCAACTAGCTCCTTTTTAAAAAAAAGAAAGTTGCTACCTGTCTCTGTAAGATTCAAGACTCATCATAGAATACTATCCCTTTTTAAAAAAAAACGCAAGTCATTTGATAGCACAATAGATTGATCATTCATCCAACTGTCAAAATTGATAATATGAGCTTAGAACTCAATGGAAAAGGTAGGGCTAATGAACATCAGACTACCATCTTTCAATGAGCTAACCAAAACTTTTCCCAGCGGTGTCAATGAGTCAGTACCAAGGAACATCCCTGAGCAAAGAAGTGAATCGGAATTTCAACCTACAACTGAAGCTGCAATAGACAGAGGAATAAATATTTCAAATGTTCCAACTTCGAGAAATACAGCTGGCTTCAACCCTCCTCAATTTACAGCTGTTCCTGATCTAGTGTTACATGGTAATCCTACTCGACCGCAGTTACATCAACATCAACTACCACTCCAGTTCTCCACGCAGCCAAATAGTCTAAGAACACCCATATATGTCCCAAGTCCACCTCATCAAACAGTTTTCATACCCCTAGGACAGCATGATCCTTCTCTCAGAGAAAATCCACATGGAAGATTTGCATCCATTCAGTATGCGCCAGCGGAACAGTACGCACAGAGAACTCAACAGACTATCCTTGAATCTCATCCATTACCGCAACATGAGCACCAGTATTCTCCCTCAGATACTGAAATGTACTTTTCAAGAGGAAATTTCAGATTTCCACCTGAAAGATCAGAGTTTCCACAGCCAGGGCAGCCTCAAAGTATTGTTGGCAATTTCTCAAATGTTTTGGTAGCACAAGAGCACCCTGATCGTCACATCCATAGGGAATCGCAGCACCATATACCAGTGCACCATCAAGATCTACAGTACTCACAATATCATTCATCACCTCAAAATGAACAAAATCCAGGTCAATCGTTTTATGAACCTAACCCCGTCAATCCTTCTCATGGATATTCTGGTTCGCAGTCAATGTTTCCTCCATCTTCCCTTCCACAATCTGAAAATCAAATCTCCTTTACAAGACAGCAAACAAGAAGAAAAAACAGATCTTCACAAATGTTACACAACCGACAACCAAGAATCATAAACGATGCAGCTCAAAGTCGAACAGCCACTCCGTCACCTAAGACATTGACCCACTCTGATCAAGTTAAAGGTCTTCCTATTTTATTTAGTAGATTGGAAAACTATCTCGATAACTTCAGAGTGATAAACCAGTTCAAAGAAGAATATTTGCTAGGATCAGAAGAACATGAAAAGAAGAGAAGAGAGGGTATGCATCAATTGAATGATATTAATGAACTCTCTGAGTCCCTCATGAAATTGAAAAGTATCATCGATACCTGGAAATCCACTCCCATCATTGAAACACAAATGATTGCAATGGATCCAGAAGTTGAAAAACACCCACCATTCTCTCAAGAAACAGCACCACAGAGTCCAGTTCTAGTAGTCCAATCTACAACTTCTGATATACCTTCACGGAAGAGATCAACGAGATTGTTGGAGGAAGAAAGAAATGAGACGCACACAAACCCAAGTAAAAGAATTCAACTACATCGACCATCCAAATCAGAACCATTGATCACTGGAGAAACTGCATTTTTGAAAGTTGATCCACCAAGGCCCATAATTGTTACTGAAGCTGAAAATGCACCCGAATTTGATCCGCGAGGAACATTACAGGAAGACCTTGGAGTAACATCAAAGACTAAATGCATGCAATGTGGATCAATGAACACTCCTGAATGGAGAAAAGGTCCCACCGGTGCAAAAACTTTATGTAATGCTTGTGGATTGTTTCACTCAAAGTTGGTGAAACAGAAAGGGGTTGATGGAGCTGCTGAAATTATGAAAATAAGGAGAGAAACGGGAAAAGGCAATGATAGACGAATCAACGGCTGAGAAAAGTTACAGTCAGTTTAGTTTATTTTTACTTGATATTTACTTTCATCTTATAGTATTTTATTCAATTTATTTCTTTTCAGTCTTATTACACTTTCAACTTTTTATTCGTTTGGTATATGCTTTTTTTAGCTCAATGTTAGGTCAATCGCATTCCAATGGAAAAGAAGAAGCCTGCAATATAAAGTTCATACCTTTGGTAACATCTCATCGCTGTACAAATATGATTCCTCCTTGAATACTTTAATATTCAGTTTTAGAATTGAAAAGTGTTATCGAGGTACTGCATCTTAAATCACAACCTCTGGGTTAACTTTTTCATATGCCAACCAAATACTCCCGATGCAACGTAGGAAAATTGAATCTCGATTTGGAAGAAATTCCGACACTCCGCTTCGCATCCTTTTCTCTGCTGCTAAAATTTATCCATCAAGTTAGACCATCTGCTCGAAAGTTTTCTGGTTAAATAAAATTCATATATGGACCTCAATTATGTCCATACCTTCTTCCACTCCAATTCAGCCTATCTTTGAATAGCATTCGTAACAACAATTCAAGGTGGACAGCTAGTGCAAGGTATAATTTTTGCCAATATTGATCGTCGTAAGCAGGCCCCCACTCAAAGTTTATAAAGAACAATAAACACTATGTTGCTTTGCTTTGCTCTCCCCCGGTACGGAACTTTTTCAAATTAAAGGAGCTTTTACAATAATTCTTTGTTGATGAATTCAATTCTCCACCTCGCAATCTTAATGAAACAATAGAAGTTATTGCGTGCGTGGGTTGACTTTAATCCCTATTCAAAAAGCAATAGGCACGGTGTGGGTTTGATTTTTTTCCGGTGTGGTCGCGAAAAGTCTGTCACAGACTCACAGTGAGACTGGAATTCCATCACTGAGCTATAAACATAAATAGATCACGAGATCAGTTTGCCTTGATGTAGAATTAGAAGAGAAAGTATCTCATAGTAGTGAGCTCTATGAGCAACTGACCAATCATTCGCCCCTGTTGCAAATATGTAATGAAAACTGAATCAGACGGATTTTTGTTGCCGCACCCGGAACATCTTCACGGAATGGTTTATCCGAGTTTATCCGTTCGCTTCAATTTTTTGCTTCACGGCTAAATTTCTGGCTGGCCTGTTCGAATGGGGGGCAGCTTATTGTACATAGACAATAGTTTATTGTATATAAGGAGGGGGAGGAGTTTGAATTCAGCTAATTTCATTACCTTTGTGATCACCCAACTTTTGCAAGCTTTGTTACACTTTTCTGGGGAAGTTCCAGCACGACAGTCCATATTATTCCGACCGGGACGGCCTTGAACTGCCCCCCGTACTAAAAGTTCTCTCCCGCACTGTGCAATCTGCAGGTGCTAAATTTAAAGACTGCCTGTGTCCCGCTGCAGCTTATGAATAAATACACTGCAATCAGCTATTTTTTCTATTTTTCCTTTCTTTCAGCGCACTATTACTATATCATATTAGTTGAAATCTTATTCATTGAAACTACTTATTTATTTTGGCTCTCTTTTATAGACTGTATCACAGCAACTATGTTCAGCTACAAACAACCGGAGCTTAAAACACCCGATAAGTTTACTCAAAATGCAAGAGAAGTTGTTAAAAACAACCTTACAGCCAACATTACCAGTAGGCATACGATACCTCAACCTGGTCAATACGACGCCTTCATACAGTCTTCACGCATTCCCCAGAGTATGCTAGACACAAACAGCAATATCTTTGAAAGAGTGAAAACCGGTTCCTCGATTCTTTCCAAGTTTGGCAAAAGATCAAATTCTGGTGATAGCAAGCAGGTCCTTCAACAACATCAACAGAAACAACCTGAAGTCCCACAGCTTCCTCAGCTTCCACCACTACTGAGCTCACAAACATCTTATGCACCTTCCATCACTTCCACTGTTTCATCATCTGCCGCTTCGCTTTTCTCCTCCAACTCTGCCGCCAACTCTATTTCTACTGATTCGTCATCCATTTTTGGTAAGCCATTTCTCAATAACACAGACTATAACTTCAACTCTCAAATTGATCAGCTTGTGAATTCACAACAGCAGAGTATGGGAACGCTGACTTTAAAACTAAGCGAGGTCTTAGATGTTATAAACTCTTCAACAAATATTGCGAGTAACGCTGGAACTCAAATTTTCAATGAGTTGACTTACATTCTAAGAAATTCATCGAACGGATTAAACAATCTAGATTCTCCAGAGAAGTTGATTGACTGGAACTTGAACTTGATGCGTGTTTTACTATTCATCTATAAAAGCAACGAACCAGCAGAGTGGAGCAATAAAGAAGTTTACGTCAAAGTTGATGATACTAACGCTAAATGCGTTCTTGAGAGTGAAATCACCAAGATCAAAAAAATGGAGAATCCAAAGTTTAGAAGATTTTTGTCACATGTAATGAATAAGCAACAGCATAACGTTACTGCTCAAAACGAACCTATTTCACTAAAAGTCGAGAAACTTAACTGCAATAACATTAGTGATACTGAATTCTCAAAGATATTGGTGAATTCAGAACTATTCAAAGAGTTTCAAATTGATGATGATTTCAAGAATCTTGTTGCTACAATCTCTATCACAAATGCCAAAAAATTGAATAGTGACGTTTACATTATGTTAGCAATACGAAACTATTTCTTGAATCTTCTTGTTGCTGCACAAACCTTATTTGAATTCCACTACAGTGAGTTGATTGGGGTGAATGTCAAAAACTTGAACCCAGAAGAAAAAAAATTGCTGTGGGAGAGCATCAGGGAGAGAAACTTCAAAAAAATAATAGTATTTGGATGCTTTTGATCAACTTTGAAGACAGCTTCAAATTTCTCCCACTTCCTTTTTCTTTTCTTTTCACAAACTGATTCTACTGGTATAGAATTGCGAACATACTACTTTCCTACACTATTTC
Source organism: Ogataea arabinofermentans (assembly GCA_001661425.1). NCBI lineage: Eukaryota > Fungi > Ascomycota > Pichiomycetes > Pichiales > Pichiaceae > Ogataea > Ogataea arabinofermentans. The sequence goes on from KV453864.1 coordinate 59,302, forward strand.
TCAACTTTTAATGAGCTTTAATACATTATGATGATAACGTTTTTTTATGAATATCTTCAGTAAAAGTGTAAACTAAATATACAGATTTTTCTCGAAATGGGGTTGCAAATATAACTCCTTATTTTGAGTAGGAAGCCATGATGAAGTATAATCACGAGACTTAGGCTCGTTTTCTTTTTTCCTGCTTATCTTTGTAGAATCTCTTACCGCCACTGGTCTTCTTCACTTGAACTTCATTATACTTTCTCTTAAACCATTTTTTGCTATCTGAGTCCTTCAACAATTCTTCAACAAAACCGGTGCCCCTATCTTTACGATTGATTCTATTGTAATAGTCTGATGCACTTCCTACAATTGTACCAATTTGGAAATTTTCAGGAATCTTCCAAGAGGCATCTTTCTTATAGTGACGTTTTGGATCGATAGATGAACGGTTCTTTAGAACAGTTAAATCTCTTTTCAACTTTTCGGTTAACTCAACTTTAGGTAAAGAGAACCACTTCTCCGTTGCTGTTGGTTCTTTTTGTTTCTTCATAGTATTCTTAGGGAGTGAAGTGATTGGATCATTCAATCTTTTAATTTGTGATATTCTTTCTTGTTTCTGCATTGATTTTAAGTATTCAGTTGGATTATCCAACATTGTGGTTTTGATCGTAGGTAGTTTAGAGGCCGAGCTCTTCAGTTCTTCAAATTTTTCTCTTTCATTTGCTTGTTTAACACTCTCATCACTTGTTTTCGATAGTTTATAAAGTTTGTTAAATATATCATCAAGTTGAAGATCTTCATCATCATCAAGGATCGTCTCACTAGATGAACCAGCGTCCTGACTCGTTATACTTTCGGGTATCGGTGAAAATGATTTGGACTCCATTCTATCGATGTTTTTTTATAAGCAATTATAATAAAATAGCTATAGATAAGCATTACATACTCTTCTATTAGTATAGTATTATTGAAAAGTTGATAATTTTTTTTCGTTTCTAAAATTTTTTTTGTTAGACGTGCGGCTCCAACTTCATTTAGTGAGCCGCGTTCTTGAAATGGCAGTCTTTGTTCCCACTACTGTATAAGTGCTCCTTTCTGGCACTTTTACCCTTTTAACTTCCTGTTCACCAGCTATTCTTCCTTTGATATCTCTCTTCAATTGGAATCCGTAAGTACAACTAAAAACTATCAATCGAATATTAAGGCCGTGACTCAAGAGAGCCAAATCAAATAGGGGGTGCTCAGTGACTAGGTATAACAATAACCATTATAAT